>VZRH01006476.1:61550-81716 GCA_013397555.1 Urocynchramus pylzowi
GGGATGACCTTCCTTGCCCTTCTGACCACATGGCTTTGGATGAAGGCCAGGATAGGATTGGCTTTCTGGGCAGTAAGCCCACAATGCCAGCCTCTCATCACCAGCATATCCATGTCCTTCTCACTAGGAATATAGCATAGAGATTCTAATAGAATATAGAATAGATGGAAAATTATTAGTGAAAAAGCCTCATCCAGTACAGGGTTGAGGGTATCAAGTGTCACAAATGGGTGGCACCATCCACACGAGGAAGTTACACAACTGAGAGCACAGATGGTGCACTAATTCCACTGAGCAGCTCTGTTGGTAGATCTCTGCCAAAGGTGCTGACTTGATGAAGCTGCTGTTCTCCAGAAGGAGGCCCTGAGCAAATGCAGTCAGAGGCTCTTTAGTAATGAGTGGGAGATGGACTATATGACACTGAAGGTATACAAACACTAAAGGCAAATGTGGATGATGTGTACTGGACTATTTATCTTTCTGTGGGAACTGTCACCACTGATGTGTCATGTGAAATCTCCTTTGAAAACTGGTAATATACTGGAGACCACAATCTTAGAGAATGCATGTGTAATTCATCTCTTCTATAACGTTACATATGTGACATTAATAGCTCCCACAGGATACCAAAGTATAAATTCCTCAGCCCACCCTGGAGAAGAGGAGGTAGCCAGCTAGCTGGCCCCCATGTCTGTCTCCAGATCCAGCCACCAAACCCCCACATTTTTATTCCAATCCTCAGTTCTCAATTATATAGACCACAGGTGTATGAAGACACTCAAGCCTTTGAAAAAGATGAGAAGAGATTAAGTTCCTACAGAGAAGAGGATGAGAGTCCTATTTGCTAGTCAGTGCAAACTTTGAAGCTGAGGCAGTAAAAGTAAGTGGGGAGTGATAGTGGAGAGAGACTGTCCAGAACACAGACACATTTAGGCTCTAGTTGAGAAAGGATAAGTGTGGCTACCCACTTACTTAGACTAACTGGGTTGTGTGTGTGTCTGTGTGTGTGTTTACAACATTTCCTTCCATATTGGCAGAAAATTGTAGGGCCTTAAATTTTGCTTGGCCTTGTTTGGCTGGTTAAGTTTGTCTGAAGCTGTCTACAAGGTGGCTTGGGGAAAACCCTCTGAACTGAGCAGACAGTAAAAATTTTAGTGTGACAATGACAATTGTGGACCTGAAGACACTTTTAGGAGACCCAGTGCTGAAGGTACTTCTTGCTACGCTGTTAATGACCCCGATTTGCAGTTGCTACCATTACTGCCAAGCCCTGGAAAATGTGTTCCCTGTGGCAAACACAAATCAGCATTTCTCTTGCAAAGAGCAGATGGATGAGCAGTATCTTGGGACTCTAAGCAAAGCCTGAGGCATCACATCTGGGAAATTTCCAGCTATTTTTCTTTTCTCTGCTTCCATAATTTAGGGACAGCTTAAAAAAAGCCAGGCAAATACTGATATAACCTAAGTAACCTTTCTGAAAATCATAGGGTTATACTGCTTTACTGGTAACACTTTAAACTGACCTTTTTTTGTTAATAGAAACAACTGTTGATACTTCTTGTTTCCCTTCAGTGGTGATAAATGCCTTTGTTTCTCAGCATACTAATTCATACTCAACCCTCCAGAGTAGTGCAGATAAATCAGCTGGGATTGCAAGAAGAAAGAGGGGCAAGAGTTGCTGTTCTAGAAGCCATTGCATTTAGTATGGTAGTCTCTGTCCTGGTTTACATTGTGTGATCTTTCAACACTCATACATACAATGGGAGACACCCTGGACAAGCTGGTTATGAAAATAATTGGGGTTTTTATCACACTCTCTATAGCTGCCCATCTTGAATATAGAACCTCCACTCTCCAAGTGAGCCTTACCTTAAAACAAGCTTTTGTTATTTATCATCTGTTGTTCTTCATCAGCTACCATCTAGGTTTCTTTGGGTTACAACAGCTCTGCCAGGCATGTGCTTTTCCTGGGAACTTTGTGCCAGCAGCCCCACAGAAACAGTCTGCATGAAAAATTCATTTGCATCAAATCTCTGCAGCATCTATTTTATCAAAGCAAGTGCTTGTATGCTCAACCAGCATAAGCCACAGATGGGAGGTTTTAGGCAATCAGCTGCAAGATTAGGAAGAAAACCAAATACATATACTGATTATGCATTTCTGAATGTAAAAAAAAAAAAAAAAAAGAAAAAAAATCCAGCAGCATAGGAACGGTAAGAAGCAGGTCACCAGTGTCCATCAACTGTTCTACCAACTTCAGTAACAGAACATGGATATTTACCTGGGATGAAAACACATTTCTGTACAGTCTGCTTTGATTAACTCATCACATAAATCCTCTTTTACAGGAATTTTCAAGAGGTATTGAAAGCATTATTAGAAACATCAAGGAACTGTCAGGAACTACAGTGTGGGGGAGCCTCAACTGAACAAGGCAGACTGTAACAAGTTGAAAACCCACTGAATCAAAAGGTTTTTGTTAATTTAACTTTCTTATAGGAAATCAAAACTCTAGTTTGTTCCTAATCCCCCTCTTGCTGATCAGAAAAGCATCTTCCCTTTAGAACATTATTTTTATTTAATTTCTTGCTATGATTTCCTCAAGCACCTTTGCCAGTTGGATGTCTCAGGTCAGATGGATTTTCAAGAATGACTGGACTGCTGATAAACTTAAAGCTTCTTATAGTCTTAATATTGCCTCAATAATTATATATCCCTCACAGATCCAGAAATAAACATGATTTTTCACAGAGGTGGTAGCGTACAAAGAAGATCCAAATCGATTTGCAGTCCTGTGGATGATGAAAGGGTATCCCACAGCCTGAAGAAGAAGCAACACTGTCTTGGAGTTCCTAAGAAACCTACAAAGACTGTAGAAACACCAGGAACAGCCATTATACCCTTGCAAGGAAAAGGAATTTTATGTGGTTTTGCTACTAATAGACCAAAATAAAAATGAATAAAATTAGAAACGTAGTTTTGATAAAATGCCCTCAGTTTTTATTTTAAATTTCTCCCAGTTCCTAAATGTAGTTTCTGTGATGCTAATCTATATTTTAGCAGCTACACAGCGTTTTCATTAAACAATTTCCTGTCTTAAAAAATATTTACTTCATGTGCAAAATAAAACAAACACATCATAAAACTGGAAAGGCCTCCATTTTTTGTTGATATATGAAAATATAACACTTTTATGTGGTTGTTTTATTACAATACCCCATGGAAGGCATACACTGGTTGCTGAATGCTCCCATTCTCTCCCCCGCAGATTGTGCTCCCTAGCTGCATTTTCTCTTCCATCATTAAAGATCTTCTCTCACAAGGGATGAGACTGTCACAGTCCCATTATGAGGAAAGGAAAATATGAGCCAACAGGGAAATATTTTTGAATCCAAAATATAACTGATTTGAATTAAATGTTCCCTATTCAAGTGTTTTGACAAAACTTTTTTTTTTTTCTCAAGAAAACAAACTAAAGCCTCCATAGAACTATACTCTAAAATTTTGTCAATAATGTATCTGGCAATGTATCAACAGAGTAAAGTATCTATAAACAAGGTGAAGTTTTGTCTGCCAGTATCTAAAGGCAGGTTGCCAAGAGGATGGAGCCAGGCTCTTCTTGGTGGTGCCAAGAAATAGGACAAGAGGCAACAGCCAGGAAGTGATGCACAGAAGTTCCCCCTGAGCACAAGCAAGAACCTACTGGCTGCATGACTGTGCACTGAAACAGTTTGCCCAGAAAGGTTGTGGAGTCTCCCCCACTGGAGATATTCCAGAACCACCTGGACTCAATCCTGCACCATGTTCTCTGGGATGGCCCTGCTTGAGCAGGGAGCTTGAGCCAGATGACCCCACTTTGATTCTTTCCAACCTGACCCATTCAGTGATTCTGTGAATGGCAAACAATGAAACACCACTGTGTTCGCCCATGTAAATGTCATAGGTAAGCTAGAAATCCCCAAATTCAGTCATAACAAACCCAGATATTTCTGTAATATCAGTAATACTGCTGAAATTCTCACTGTTATAACCTAAATCATAGTAGGTCATATTTAATTTATTCAGGCAGAGTTTGTTCTTCCCATAGGAACATCTGTGTGAGGGACTGATGGAAAGAGACAAGTATCCCATTCCTTATTCTGTTTTCTTCTACTAAGCCAAATATATTTACCTAAGGTAGGTAAATATCAGCATAGTAAAACCAAGGAGCCACTGTAGCCTGGGAATGCTAAACTCTTTGCCTTCCCCAGAAAGAGAGCAAACAGGATCTGTGAGAAACAGCAAATGAATGACTCAGATTCTCCAGCATAAAGCAAACATGCCCCCTAAGTGTGTCCCACAAGTCTTTTGGGCACTAAAAGCTTTCTTCACCACAGCATTCCAATTGAGGAAAGATGTGATACTCCAAAGAGGGTGAAGAATGGTAAATTTGAAGGAATAATGTCATAAAAACCCTACTAAGATTCCTTTCCTCTGTTAGTGCTACAACCACGTGTTCTTAAAAAGACGCATTTTTTATTCTCTTGTGGTTTTTTAACATACATACTTCTTGTTTCTCTCTTCCCACACAGTTTGGCAGGTAGTTTCTTTTCCTTATTATGTTTCTCTTTCATCTGTCGGTTTTCAGGAACAAGAACTGTGTTTGTGTTTTGAATTTATAGCACAGTAAGAACATATTGAATTTAAAGCCATAATCTTACGTAAAGACATTAAATCACCACAAAAAATAAAAGGCTGATATAAATTGTCCTAGACTGCATAGCTGTAAATGCAAGAAATATGAGTCAAGATTAAGTTGTAGTGGCATTTTGGCTGTCTCAATATAGACTAAAGAGAGATGGAACACCTGCTCTGATCTTCACAAATTGAATTTCAGCTCCTCTGAAGATTTTGAGCTCTCATCTGCATTAGCAAAGAACACCATTGTTAAAGTAAATTGGACATTTATTCACAGAGTAGAAAATGTGCAATATGCCCGTGTACCATTAGCACAAGCAACTGTGCTACCAACAAGAAAACACAAGAAACACCCTAATTACAAGAAACTGCTACTAAGTAACTTCCACATCAGTGATATACTTCTCATGCTTAGCATGCAGTCAATGATCTCAACACTTATTTTCAGAAACTACCAATAATCAAGCAAGGGGGAAATGCTAATTTTTCAGGTACAAACCAGTAGTGAGATGACAGTCATATCTCTCACACTGAGACAGCGGGAAAAGCAGAGATTGTTTGACTCTGTATTTCTGAAAGTAGTTCTGAGAGCCTTTGTGCTCCAGCAGACCTGAGCTGACATCTTTTCACCATAACAGATCTCTCACTATTCCCTGGCTACAGCAAATCCTTGTCCAACATCTGTACATGTATGTGGTTGCAAACAGGTAGATAAGCCAATGTGAAACATACTAAAATTCCCGCAAAGCAATTAATCCTTTTGCTTCAGTTATTCATCCAAAAATAACAAATACATACAGACTTCAAACACATCATGTAAGTTAGAATGGGCAGGGAGGCTACAATAAGTTAGTGAAACAGTGAACAAAACCTTTTCCAGAACAAAAACTTAAGATAACTTCAGAAGTCTCTTTCATATCATCTTGAGATGAGACACATTTCTTTATTCTCAATTTATTTCTCCGTGGTGGGTCCATTCTGAAGCACAAGCAAAATAGCAGCCCCACCGAGAGAAAAAGAAAAGGAAAGGAAAAGTAAGTGTCTCATTCAAGGAACAGAGATACTTTAACAATGACCAGAGCATCTGTGAATGAATGTTGAAGGCACATTTTTGATCCAAGTTATTTAATCTTATTTAAGGAAGATTGATACAGCTATCAAAGTTATCATATATAATAACTGCCACTTTCATGGAAATAAAGATTGTTCATGAAGTCATTTGACTCTGCCAGTGCTTCTTTACTCATAGTTAAAATGAGTAAGAACATGGTTTAACAATGACGAGAAGCCTCTCCCCACCACCACCAGACTATTCTTCTTGAGCACCCCGACAGGTCTACACACACTTTTGTCTTTACACTTCAGCAATAGCACAGCTGTTCCCCAAATGTGTTCAACCACTGTTCTCTAATGCCATCAGTTTCATGGTGTAAATGGATCCTAAAATAGCTGGAACATTATGTCCTTTACCATTTTATCTTCCTGACTGGCTGACAGATTGTTCTATTTTCCTTTTTTTGATGGTTTAAGTAGAATCACAGCAATTTGTTGATTTGAAAACTAAGCAACCCCTTTAAACTGTCTCTGTGCTCATCCACTGCTATCATGGATTCTACCTGAATTCATTTTGGAGTCTGCACTATAAAAGCTTTATTCATGAGGGATTTGCACATGCAAGCAGTGTTGATGAATCCAATAAAATACACTGATTTCATATCTAGAGACAACTTTGAAGATTTTGTTTCAGCTGCTGACACTGACCCTCTTCACTTTTCTTCTTGCCTGTCTTTTTAGGGGCATGGATTGATTCTGCTAACATTTTATTTGTAAGTGATGTCCTTTCACAAGTGCCCCTCTCAGTGGACTGTGCAGGAATGCCAGCAATTGCTCTATCTTTGCCCTCTTCCAAGTTTTGTCAGCAGCAATGGGGCTCTACCCAAGCTCCAGTGTGATTTTTCTTGAAATCAGCAAAGGATATAGGCCTTATTCCATTGCCAGAAACCAGGACAAAATTATTTAACAAGAGACTTCACACTAGAAAAGCATTCTTCTCTGTGACTTACAAGCTCCCTTCTGCTCCATTGAGAGGTGTGTAGGACAACAGGCCAGCTGTTAAGCTTTGTCTATGACAGTTTTTCAGTCAGGGGGCTAACTACAGTCGTGTTGCACTCTCTCATACAGAAAGATGAAGAAAACACAGGTTTGCTACCCCAGACCTCAAAATTAAACAAATACTGCACTGGGTACAGAAGGGAACATCAGCAAGGTCAGATCACTCTGCCTCTTCCCCTCATTCACCAATAGATGGTGGCAAAGGCCCCCTCCAAAGCTGCCACTGGACTTACACAGTTATTTTTTCAGTTCTTCTCATAACATAGAAAATGGGAAAGGCAGATGCAGACATCTCCTTTGCAACAATCACCTATAAACAAGTTAATAATTTTGTATAATGTACCTGTAATAATTACTCTGTTAATGCCAGTTTTCTTTGTCTTCAGATATGAACATATTTGTTTCTTCTTTTGTAAAGTAACAGTAGTGTTTCACTTTAGTTTCATGCAACAGAGCATAGAGAGGAACATCAAAACAAGCTCTTCTAAAATAGGTTAAGAAATGGCGCTTGCTCCTAGGAACTCAGCACATATCTGCCTGAAAGGGAGGAGGAATGAGAGAAGAAAGAAAATAACTTCAAACTCTCATTGCAGAATGCAGCATTTTGAAGAGCAGGCTGCTCTTTTCCAAACTGCCAACAGTCAAGGCAAATTCACATCACTTCAAGAGACTCCACAGAGCTGACTGCCACTCTTGGCCACCCATGTCAGGCTCAACAGAGTTCTGATGGCTCAGGGGAGCCAAGTTATCAGAGCCTTGCAAAGCAGTATTTGGTGGTAAAAGTAGCAAACACTATTTTATTTTGATTGCAAGGCATTTTAAGTACCATGCTTGTGCTTCAGGGAGTTGTGCAAGAAACCTACCTCCACCTGACCCAGGAAGAGAGCAGGATGGGTAGAGCACTAAGGGTGGCTGCAAAGCCACTAGCACACGTGATACAGAAAGCAGGAGCTCTGGACATTTGCAAAGCACCTGTCATGATACCACCTGAAGTAAACCAGATGTGCTGGCCCAGTTATACATCACACAATAATATCCTGCCTATCCTAACATGACATTGTTTGCACTTCATGACAAAATTCACCACCTCATCTCATGACGCTGTGTGAGGTTGCCAGCAAATGACTGTCACATTCCACATCAGCTCTTGAGAGATGGCCAAGGTTCTTTAATCTTTAATTTGAGAACAAAGACCTTTGAGTTCCTTGGGTTCAAATTGGTAAAAAAAAAAAAAAAAGGTGATTTTAGTCTATTTGTTGTCAGGTTCACTTCTGAACAGCCTGTGCTAGCTTCTTTTATCATATACCTTTGTAGAGCACTTCACAAAGATTTTTCTGTATTTATATAATTCACGCAGATGCTTTTTAGTTCTTTGCTTATTTGCAGTAACTCATCTCCAAAATGGGGATCTCTGATCAGCTTATTTGTTTAAGTACCAGTCTTTAAGTGTAAATAACCCCTTGTGCATCAAGTTTTCCATCTTGAAAATAACAGCAAAAAAGATATTCACATACTATTTTCCTCCTTGCAAGCACAGTGGAAAATTTCCCCAATATTTTGCCAGTTAATAATCTTTTGATTTTTGTAGGGAGGCTCTAAACTAGTTTTTCTAAATTATAAACCTTTCCCTCCTGAGTTTGAAATGAAGGTATACAGAGAATCTAAAAAGACATTCCTAGTGACCCATGAGGCTCTACTTCTTACCAAGAGACAGAAAAAGCAGCTCTGAACCAGATATCTTTTGTGTTGGATTAGATAAGCTCCAGACATCCCTTACAACCTAAATCATTCTACACATCTATGACTCTATAATTCATTTACTTACTAGTTTACACCTCTGGATTATTTATGAGAGAAGGATTATATTCCTAAGAAAGAGTAAATTCAAAATAGAGAAGGTGGATAAGTAGTTCAATTTCTGTTCTTATCAGTCCTGAGCTGATATAAACATAAAAATTTATAAAATACTCAGGTTCCCAAAAGGCAGTACAGTGCAGGTACTAATACTTTGCTAGGAGATCATCACAGATAACACACAAATCTCCTAACACTGAAAGCCTAGACAGATCCTTTTTTACCTTGGTAAGCTATTCCTGTCTTACTGAGTCTTCAGTGTGAATTTTTCATTGTCTTCTCAAGGTAAGGTGGCACCTCTACTAACTTAAAAAGTGGATGCTTAGCTGTAGGATACATTGCAGTGGCTTCATTCATGCCCTCCAGAACCAGCTTATGCTCTTTGATATCATCCTGCCTTTACCTGAGACAAGAGGATGCCAAGAATTTAAACTAGGATTTTTCTATTGCTATTACTATTGTTGCTAGTGCTAGTAGCAGCAGTAGCACAGCAGGTTGGAGGGAATCCAGCTATGTTCCCAGCCACCATCTTATTTATTCTTCATTGGCTATTACATATTTTTGGACAGATTTCTGACAATAAAATGTATTGCTGAGGGTTTCAATACATATCAAAGTGGGCAATAGTAGCAAAGAAAACTAACAATGGCTCTATCACTAAGGAAAAAAATCAAGTAAGAGTTCAAACAGTTGAGGAAAAAAGAATAGGTTAGGAGGCAGTGCACTGGACTGAACACTGATCACACTTTTGCCACTGTACTTAAAAGAGATTCCTTGGGAAGTGTGGATTAGGGCAGTTTTGGGGACAAATAACAACAGCCTGAGGGCAAGAAGTGAAAACACACCTTCAGATGTCCAATGGTTTCCAAAGCCACCAACTGTGCTCCAGTAAGATGATATGCAACAAAGACATACTTTACACATGGTTTTCCCACCCAGCAGTGTTTTCTGGGTCCAGACTACTGCTTCAATCTAGAAAGTTTTAACATCTGCCAGCTGGTTTGGGAGTAGTGGTGGGAGCACCGTGGCTTCAGTTCATGTAGGTAGGAAAAGTGGAATGCTTGTTTATTTTTCGAAGTCAGGGCACACAGTGGAGTGAACAGCATTCAGCCTGAAGAGAAATAGTGGTAACTTCAGTATAGTGAGTATAATTATTAGTAAAAGCTCAGCATTCGAACCAATGCCTATTTAAGTCAATGGGCGTTTTTCATTGACTTGGGATGATAGATAAAATGGGCCATTAGTGCACTTTTTAAAAGCTCTACTGAACAAATGCATCACTAGGTGTTTTAGAACTTTTTTATAATGCCTTGCCTTCTCTCTCAAATAATGCATTTATCTCTAGTCTTGTCCTTTACTGCAGCTTGTATTGTCACACTTTCACCTGCATCACAGGAGGAGAATTCTCAGCCTCTTTTCCTCTTAGTCATAACAGAGAATCTGCTCCATTAGTGACCTCATACCACTGCAGCTCTGAATAGTATGAAACTTTATCAGAGTATACAAAGGTAGTTTAGAGAACATCCTCATACTGTGTAATTTATGTGCTTTAAAATACTCCACTTTTTTTTTCTTTAAAATTCTGATTAAACTGTTTTGTTACAGAATTGCAGTTACTCACTTTGAAGCACAGCAGGGTGAAACAAGTGGGCAATAACTATGGATTCATCAAATGAAAAGTATTTGGAACTGTTCTACTCATGATGGATATTTCCCAGAGGAGGACGAAGAGCAAAAAAAAACAAAAACAACTTTAAGAGAGTCATCTGCATTATGCCAAATTGCTATTCCGTTCAGCCTTCTAAAAAGGTCTTGTTATCTGATAGTATTAAATCATAATTTAATAGCTACAATTAGGTAAAAGTAGAAAACACAGAGCACACAGCAGTAATAAAATATAGCAGCAATAAAATACAGCTGTGGGTTGTCATTTGCTGCCCACATATAGTAAATTTGTGGGTAACTCCATGTGTGTTGAGCACCCGGATTCAATTCACAGAGAAACAGAGCCAAAAAAAGCCACTGTCTGTAGCTGTCTGGACCAGGAATGCCTCCCACCTGCAATGGCACTGACTTGTTTGCTTTTCAATTTTTAAATTTTCTGTTTACTTGAGATGCAAAACCATTGTCTATAGGAGGGAGCAGAGCACGAACAGACAGGTCAATGAGAAATGCAGTTTACCCACCTGTCACTGCTGGGCTAGACTAACACATACAGATTGCTGAAACCTGTTGATTTACTTGCCATTGCACCACTGGAATAAAAATGCTCCAAACTAAGCAGTCCTTCTGCAGCCTCCTTCCCCATAACAGCTGGAATTCCTGCAAAGAAAACAATATTATTTCTTATTAGTACACAGAAGAGGTAGGTCAGCATTTCCAGAAGCACCTTGGTTAGTTAAAGGCCTCCATGCTGGTGCATACCATTTTTACTTGAAACACGATATGCAGCGCTTAAAAGGAAAACCTTTGAACTGAAGAATAATTTGATTTTCAGAAACTTTGACAATGTTACTGAAAACAAAATGTTGGAAATGAGAAATTTTCAGATAACACTGCCTTTCAGCTCCCCTGTGCTTCATGAGGCAGCAGTGAGTCACAGCACAAAGACCTTAGTGACAAGCAGCACTTGCTGACACAGCAGTATCGCAATTCAAATATGTGTGGCACCACATAATTAGAAAATTAATAGCTGCTGGTACTGCCATGGTGTCTTTATTCAGTGCTAACTGTGTTTCTGCCCCTGTTTCCTGCCCATGTAAGCCTGGGGTAATAGTGGCAGATCAGCAATCAGCTGGAGGATTGGGGTTACACTGCCTCCCAGTTAACTGGATGCTCTCCTTTCCTCACCCAGGATGAACATCAGTGTTGCCACCCTTGTGAACCCGGGAGGACCTAAAGGTCTGGGAAAGGAAGAGGAAAGGAGAGGAGGGAGGGATCTAACACTTTTGAACCCTGTACTGCAGGCTTCTGGCAGCCTGTGAATCTCTCTTTTGACAAGTCCCAGCTCACCAGTTTTTCGCCCCAAGCCCTTAGCCCATTAGTTCTCCCTAGTAATTCCTAGACTGAAATCAACTGCATTGCAACAATTTGTGGCAGCATATTCCTTCTATTATCAGTATTATTATAGATTCACTAGGTAGCCACCTACTAAGTGGCTTCCCTAAGCCACCTACTTCCTATACCAGTAGCAAATGAACAAAAATGGAGAATGCAGGACTCCACTTCAAGAAGGGTGACAGCAGGTGGGACACACACAATGCAAAACACCTTTTTTGTTATTAATTCATCTTGAATTAAATAATGAGGCTTTCTATTTGCCTGAATCACAGATTTTTGCTGATACCGTCTCACCATGTCAGAGTTTCTGATTTTCCATCTGGGAATTTTACAAACAACATAATTTGTTTCATAAATCTTTGTTAAAATTTTTGAATGCTGGCTATTTCCCTACACACAGACACACAAATGTACTCCCATTTCTACAGCAGAGCACTGCATCTCACAGCAGGAGAATGAAGGGGGAGAAAACCAGCTGTAGCACAGTCCTCAGATACCAAAGCTGATATATATTCAGTTTTCCCATGAATTTTGTAGTTTCTCAGAATGAAGCCAGCTCTACCCACCTTGTCAAGAAGCAAAAATAATATTTTTACAGGAAATTAAATATTTGAACTGTTCTGAGACCTCCCACTTTCAAAAATCCTTTGCTTAAAGTAGAAAGGTAGGTGAGTGTGGGAGGGCTTGTAACAGCAACAAGAGGAAATCAAGGTATTATATTACCCATTCTTATTTAAAAACCGTTGCAAGTGATTCCAGAACAGCATGTGTTTGCTCCTCCTCTCAATCCCCCTCCCCAGCTCCCATGTCATCATTACTGAAATCAATCACAACACACTGTCTTATCACAAAAGTTAAAAAACTCTGACCTTCATCCTCTCCCCCACCAAGGACATGCAGCTCTTGAGGCAAAACTGGCAGTGTACATAAAGAGTACATAAACAAACTAAGGATTACAAGCTCCTAATGAGGACTTTGAGGCTTTGCAGACCAGGCATCTCAAATTGCTGTTCTCCGAACAAAGGAATCTTGCTAATCATTGGATTTGTGCTTTCCAATTTTGAGAAGTTCACAGTGTTGTTCAAATGATATTATTTGCTTTTAGATTTCTTTCTTAAAGAGCTTAACAGAGCTATCTGTCCCTTCCCTTGGCCCTGCTTCAGGAAAGTGTTTGGTCACATAGTAAGTCAGCTCTTATTCATAGATTCATAGGCATGAGTCTGAAAATATTGCATATAAATCCCAATGGAATTTCAGTATACATTGCCGGAAAAGTAAATTTCCTCGACCAAAGTTTTGCAAATGGATTCAGCAGCTAAAAAAATAATTTTCTACAATATGGAGAATTCTGCCTGCTGGACAAGCACTTAAGAAGACTCTATTTTGATGGTTTTGTTCTTTCACTGTGTTAAGTTTCTTCCCTAAGTTTAGATATGCTGAGGTAGCAGGTCTCCATAATGCTGTCTAGAGAGTTGCAGAAATCTCTTACTCTTGCTGTGCTTTGACCTCATCTGATTTCATTTACATATTCTGCAGATTTTCAGCTTGGCCTATCAAATTTGCTTGATATATGCCTAACGCTCTCCCTGAGTTCTCTTCCAAGGGTTTTATCACCTCTGTTTACTTCAGTGCAGCTACTTCTCAATAACACTTTCGTTTCTTACGAAACTGAACAAGACAGTTCTCTCCTTGCCCCTCCTCTTCAGCCCAGCTGTCCTCCATAGATGTGGCTGCTCCCAATCGCACGGGAATTTGCCTTTGAGTAGACGAGGCTTTTTTACACCAACAAACATCACAAAGTGTGAATCAAATCCAAGGGTGTTTGACTGAGAATTTAGAAACTTAAACTGCTGAAATATGTAGTTTATAATTAAAGTACTGAGAAAGCCTTTACTGAAGAATCACTAGAGCAACACTGTAATTATGCTGTCCTTCACATCCTGCCATTAGCATTTCTAGAAGTGACATAATAATAATCTGGTCTTTTTTCTCTTTAGGAACTGTCAGCTCTCTTTACAGGATTCAAGTAAGTTTATAAAGAATATAAAGTTCTTAAATGGAAAATGCAAATTATGATTTTTGTGTAAAGGACATGACAGTAACATTAGTAAGCTCATGAATAGCACACCTATATATGTTTCAAGTCAGTAGAGTAGAACTGCTTTTTCCTTTTCCATTTTTTTCCCCTATCTATTCAGAGTTCAATAAAATAAAAAGAAAAATTTAAAAAAAAAAAAAAAAAAAAAAAAAAAAAAACCCAAACCAAAACAAAAAAAACCTAAGAATCTTTTTTGAGCTCTCCTGTTAACTGTTCAAACCTTATATTTTTGTAGGAACACAGGCTGCCTGTACTTCCAGGAGCACAGAGAGAGAGCCCACTTCAATCAATTAGAATCATTGAATTATCAAGCTTCAAAAAGTCCACCTCAGATCATCTGATCCAAGCACAAGAAAGGGAGATCCTGATCCCAGATACCAAAAAGATTCTGTGCAGGTAACAACCTGCTACATAAAATAATAGAAACATTTTGGGAGATGTCCCAAGGACATCCTTTAGTCTGCAGCTGCCAGCAGACCACGTTTCTTCTCCCTCATAGCATGGAAAGTGCTGCAGCAGCAGCTGCAGCTGGTGAGTGCCTGGGAGCCTAATTGGACACGTATCCTCTGACCACTACATCCCTCAGGAGATGTCATTTGATTGGCATTCCTACACACTCAGAAGAGGTGAAAGACACTATATGGCCCTGTGTAACTACTTTGGGGACTGTAGTGATCCCACTGATTCTGAAGGAGAGCTGATACACATTCAAAGCACAAGCTCTCAGGAGTTGTGGCTCACATGAGGCCTTGGCAGCCAGTTCTGTTCTGTTGATTCCCAGTCAATTCTAAGTGTTGATAACAAGAGAAACGTGTTTATGAAAAGTGCATTTTTTGTCAAGCAAGCAGCACAAGTATAATGAAGTTGAAATGAGATACTTGAATGTTTTAAATCTTTTGTGGAGTGTGGAAGAGAAATAACTGCTAAAACAGATCTAAATGCATTCTCTAGTAGATTTTAATAACTGACTGCTTGAGAATAAATTATATTCAAAAATAAACTATGTCATCTTGACTAAATTGCATGAAATTATATGGTTTGGATATTTCAAGATTATCAGATGTTACATTGAGGGCAAATATATCTCATTATAACAGTTTTGGGGGAAGGCAAGTGTTTTATGCCTGACACAGACAGATAGCATTTACCTGTTATATATGTACATATAAGATATTGACTTACTAAGGATAGGCAAGACTGAGTAAAGTAAAATTACTGGAAAAATGTGAATTAGATGTGAACCAAATCCCCATTTACTAAGTCAGTGTAGCACCAAGCTCATATAATAAACTTTATGAAAGTCAGTGTATACATTTTTGAGTCTAGTACTACCTAAGTCTAGCTATATTCCTTTCATAAATCAATTCTCACCAGCTGAGAGCAGCAATAGAAATAAGTCACAGCTGACAAAACATGCCAGGAAAAGTGTTGCTGATAAAACCATGTAGTTTTTCCTCTGTTTAGAAGCCTGGTCCAGAACCTGTGTAATGAAAGTGGCCAGGGGCTCTCACTCCCTTCCAGCCAAAGCTCCTTCTTCCACAACAGAGGTCACAGTGGTAAAAGATGGTCTTCTGTGTAAGACTCTTTCAAGCTTCCAATATACAGTGGAAGAGATAATTTATCTTTATACTACAATTAAATCAATTTGCAGCTCAAAAATCTCCATTTTCTGTACACAACCCAAACTTCTCTTTTCCATATATGTGACGAAGGCTTTAAACTCAAGCTAATTGGCTTTTAAGATCAGGGAACTAGATCAAACCAGGGGAACTCAGTTGTCCATCCAGTCATTCTGGCTAAGGTCTAATCTACATCAGCTGGGAGGGGAAAGAGTGAATATGTGGGTTGTTCTGGTGTTTACAGTTCTAAATCCCTGCAATTTCATGATGGAATTCAATCCCAAATGAACTAGCAAGTTCCTGCCAAATGGAGAAACCCTTCTAAAAGGGCATCATGATGAGTTGAAGCAGGGGAAGGAAAAGTTTACATGGTTGTATCTGTATATGTCAGATGTCATTTTTTAGACTTCATCAGTCTTCCCACTGCTGTGCTGACCTTTGGTGTGTCACACCATGTTGAGTCTGTCAGATTGCCTACCTGCCCTGTAGTGCACCAGAGTCAAGCTGACCAGCTGCTCACTCACTCTTTTTAAAAGCTGGTATGCAAGTCCATGCACTCCACTGGTGGTCACACACTCCCAAAAGCTGATTATCCCACTCAACATCACAGCAATCATGTACTGTGCAACTGCCTAGCAAGACACAGAGACCCCAGATTTCTCAAATACCTGAGAGAATAAATAAATTGCCTTTAAAGCTGTCACTGCAACACAAAATGCTGTGAAGTACATGTAAATAAAGGTAGGACAGGTTATTTTCCTAGGACATATCTCAGGTAATGTTAAGTGTTCCTTTTAAAACAGCACAGGGGAGAATGAGGTCTTCTCATAATTGTGCAAGTCCTCATCTTACCCCAGGTTGGGCATTATGGAAAACACTGACACTAATGCTAAAAACCAGCATCGGAATTCTGACAAGTTAGAGATAAAACTTAGAATAATTTTGCTATGAAGGAGCCAAAAAATAATGCAGAGAGAGAGAGAGTCCCAAACTCAACAGGATTGTGGAGAAGACCTGGCAGTAGATGCTGCATTAAAGTGCTTTGAATGGTTGATCTAAACAAACACAGACCCTCTGCGCCTGACAGAGGCTGAGTTTCAAGCAGGTGTTAGTGAAAACCCTCTCTGAACCTATTTGGCTCTATCCTCATATTCTCACATGTATGCTGGAAAATTCACATCAGCAGCAATTATTTTCCTTCTATTTTCAGATCCCACAGCCCTCGGCAGCATTAGCACTTACCTCTCAGCTGTCTTCTTTCATTTGGCTGGCATCCAGGGCATACTCCTTCTGCACTCCAAGTGCCCTGTGTAAGGCTTCATATGACAAAGCAAGAGAGGATAAGTTGGAAACCCCAGGATCAGTCATGGATTAATGAGCCTTTGGCAGACCTTTGTACCTCCTGTTTCAAGTGCAAGGCAAAATCCTTTGATCTTCCCTTATCTGCGTATTTGCGTAGAAGCATGTAAACTGAAAAAGAAAACAAATAAATAAATTCCCTCAGGTTCATCAAAATAAGAGACCTAATTGGACAAGATTTGTCTCCTAGAAGAAGAATCTGACAATAAGTATGTCAGAGACAAGTAAAATATATGGCTTAATGCACTAATAGAAGGCAGTCATGTGCCACAGGGATGAGCACAGTCTAACAGCTTGGGAAAATGGAATTACTCTTAATAGCAAAACTTTCAACATATACTACAGTCTCTTCCACTACGGTGGAAAAGATAATTTATACCACAATTATATCAATTTGCAGCTCAAAAATCTCCATTTTCTGTATATAACCCAAACTATATACACTATATATTTATAGATATGTAAAAATATGTTCGTTTCCTCCTTCTTCTTCATTAAAGGTATGATTTTTCAAAATTGCCTAAGTGACTTTCCCACCTGAATTTAATTGAATTGCATAATTACTGAAGCTGACAGCATGAGGCCAAATGCTGCTTTTGAAATCATTGACTGCTCTGGGAATTTTGTGTGTTCAGAAGACCACAGATTTTTGCAGAGGCTGAATCTGCAACGTCTGCATAAGTGCAGCAGCCTGGGCTGGCCTTTTGGAGCCAGCCATCATTATTACACCCTCACAGGGACTGTCAACAAAGACTTCAGTGCATACAGCATTTGAAAAAAAAAACCCTGCTTTACAGAAATGGTCTATTCTCCAGATATCTGTCCTGTGCTTTCCCCCAGCACTTCTCTGTGGTTTGGAGAGAGTGTCATGAACAGGGCAGGTGCTCCACTGAAAAATAGCAGAATTTCTGATTTCTCTGCTTTTCGGCGGCAGTGCCATTTTCAAATCACAACCAAACACATTGGAGAAACACTGCCATGGTCTGTGACTATGATAATTCTAACAAAGACCACTGAAAATTCCCTTCTGACCATGCAGCCATGTGTCTTTAACAGGTATCAGTCCAGAAGGCCTTTTTGCAGGAAAAAAAAAAGTGGATGCCTCATAGACTTCCACCAGGATTCGTTTTTCCTTAGGTGGGAAAACTGGTTGGAAAAACATCAGCTTTTATTAGGAAAGGACAGTAATGTGGTCACAACAACAGAATCCAACAGAAAGAAAAAAACAAGCAGATTGTGCCTTGCTTGTGGAGGGTACCCTGCATCTACTTGTTTATGCATTCCCTAACCTGCTTTGGCCACAACACCCACATAAACATAAACAGTTTACATTGCAAATGTAGATGGACAGGATTCATTTCAATAGAAGAGGGTCATGCACTGCTGGCAGCCCTGAATGAAGTGATAGCATCTCACACCACAAAGGGTGGTGATAAGCAGTTGTGGCATGAGCTTCTAATGGTATCTGCTTTCTACTGCAAGCAGAACACAGCACTTCTCTCTAGGTTTAAGAGTTAACCTGTTTAAAACTGGTAAAACATTACTAATTATTTCTTTTTATTTAATGTGATAGAGCACAAAACTGATGCCAGCACTCCCCTGAGCCAGCAAGCATGAGAATGAAGTGCAAACCCTTGGGTTACACTGCATTCTTATATGCCACAAAGATGGGGGGAAGGGATTCAAGCTGCTGAAGCATCTGGTAATAGCAGTTGTGGAGTATGAATGGAGAACCAAATCCCAGCCTGCTTTACTCATGTGAGTAGTTTTGTGCTGATCTGTTCTTAAAATAATCATCAATTCCCTCGCAGTGCTTCCCCCCATAAATTAGTTCCTGTGATGTATAACAGCCACTAAAAGAAGAATTGAACAGGGGAAATTAACTTGCTTTTCAGTAGCAGAAATTTGTCAAGGCCACACTTTTTACTGGGACAAAAAACAATTCATTTAAGCCTTGTCAAGATTTCTAATTAAAAATCCTCTTCTCCCAACTGCAACTCACAAATACTGTGCTTAATTTGGAAGTTAATAATATTTCTATGCATTTCTGCTACACTCTGCTATTGAAGCTATGACTCTAGTCTGATAACAAGAGCATTGTACCCAAGCCAGCAGTAAATGACTTTCCTCATTTCTGTGTAAAAATGAAGCTTACTTTGTAAAAGGGGGATGGGGAGGTTTGAAGCTGTATTTATTGTCTGGGTTTCAGCTCTATTGTATGAGATAAGAAAGATTTGTCTCATTATGTGTAGGTTAATGCATTAGATATTGCAGATATGAAAACATATGACTATTGGGACTCAATCATCTTACACCAGGCCAACTGCTGCCTGGCAGGTCTGCTACCCTGAAGTGTTTGTGTGAACAGCTTGGGCCACAGATCACAGCAATGGAAGACCAACTAGCCCACAAATAGAGCTCAACTCTGCTTTTCATTAGTTGTGAGTTGGAAGATGTCTCTTCCTTCAAAGGCTTAGGTAATGTAGGCCTCCATCATGTTCAAGGACCAATTTTCTGCTCTAGCAGAATCTGAGTAAGATTGTTCTGTTCTGTGATGAATGACTACGATTTCATAGGTGAATTCAGGCCTGTGAATGGGTTTTCCATGCAAACTGCAATATGAATGTGAAAGAAATAAAACATTCCATCTTCTCCAACACGTAACAGCACATCTTAACTTCCTCTAATTCTAGAGGACTATTACACTAAAGAACTCGATATGTGACAAATCTCCAATAAAGTCAAAACTCAACACCTCTCTTTCATGTCTTAGAAGTGTTTAACTTTGAAGCAATTCATATTTTGTGTTCATTATACATCAGTAACATCATGTGTCTACACCATCTCTTCTTTGCCTACCAGTTGCATCCTTGCTTATATTCTGTGAGACAAGAACACATATAAGAACATTTGCTGACAATACAATGAGAGCCACTGTCATGGGTTGACCCTGGCCCAATGCCAGTGCCCCCATGAAAACATATTTCCCCGAATGGTTACTGTGAGATGTGACCCAAAATACAGCAAAGCAGGCTCCATCATCTCAGGGGTAAAGGAATAAAGCTTTATTACATCTACTACAAACACAAAAGGAAAAGGAAAAAAAAAAAACATACACATACACACGTCTACAATGGAAGTTTTCAAAACCACTTCTCCTCCCCCCACCTTCTCCCATCAACACCATGAGTCAAGGCTTTACCTTCCCACTCCAGTAACCACCCCTCAAACACTCAATTCTCTGCCCAGTACCATCTCTTCTTTACACCTCCCAGTTCATCAGGAGAGAGGAGTCTCCCTCTCTCACCACAGGCCTCCCCCCGGAAGCACAATCGAACCCTCCTGCACTTCCATCGGCACACCTGGCAGCCATCCAGGGAAAATCTG
>VZRH01006476.1:81808-145029 GCA_013397555.1 Urocynchramus pylzowi
ACATTTGCTGACAATACCACCACAGCCACAAGCATTTATTTTTCTGTACTCTAGCTCATTACCTCTGTAGCCAGTATATTGCCAGAGTTCTTAGGGGATATTGCTCTAAAATAGACAGTTTTAAGGAGAGATATGAAAGAAAAACAGGAGGCATTTTCTGACATCTGCGGGAAAGGGTTTTCTAATTATCAGAATCAAAAACAACAGGAGCCATGAGTTAAAAAAAAAAAAAAAATCTGACTTGATGTAGGGTAGGATGGGACTCCTGCATGACCACAAGGTCATCATTAAGTTTGACCCGAACCATACCTTCTAATATAAAAACTAAAAACCAGACTTCATTTTCCCAAAGTTAAAAAAAAAGAAGCATGAAACAAGCCTCTAAAAAGGAAGACCAGACTTTCTGTTCTTAGTTTTATATAAGTTGGCTATAAATATATCCAACAGTCAAAAAGCAACTAAAGAAATGGCAGCATAAACATTAAGGAGGAAAAAGCCTCAGTACAGTGAATTTGTCCCTTTTTTTAAGCCAAATTTAAATATTATTATCTGTCCTTGATGTTTCAGAGGAATTTTGTTGTTCATCTTTCAGTTTAACCACCTTAGCAATCATTAACAACTAAAACCAAGTCAGAACTATTAGTGAGACTTTTTTCTTCTGTAATCTTTGAAGACTGGCATACACACCAATTTTTGAACTCAAGAGTTCCAATGTACATGTGACAGACAGGGGAGCTAGGTCCTTCCTAGATAATACTGCTAATTCTCTCTTTAAAAATCATTAAGATACAAGATAAGAAAACTCTTCATGTTGTTATAACCTGGACTAAAGCCACCAGTGGTTTCCAATGGTTTCAGATCAGGCTGAAAATCCTAAGACAGCACCATCTCTTGAGTTTGATGAGCTGTGGTTCTTTAGCACTTGTGGCAACATGCTGTCACTGTGAAAGTCACATCAACCACGAAATCCAGGCAGTCCTACTAGCAGCCAGCCTGTCTTTGGTGGCACAAGAGAAACTCCAATGGACTATGTGGCTTTTGCTGTTATCAGTTTGCTCTTAATGCACAGAGAAAGAGAAGAAAATAATTAGTCTCAGCTCTGCCAGTCTACCTGAT
Organism: Urocynchramus pylzowi; assembly: GCA_013397555.1. Lineage (NCBI taxonomy): Eukaryota > Metazoa > Chordata > Aves > Passeriformes > Fringillidae > Urocynchramus > Urocynchramus pylzowi. The sequence continues at coordinate 82,925 of VZRH01006476.1, forward strand.
ATTCTCTGGCTTGTTTTTCCTTCTTTCTTTTTTTTTTTCAAATTTAAATACTGTACACCTCATATGATGCTTATTTCCACTTATTAAAATTTTAAGATGCATTTTCTTTTTCCACTCTTTAAAAGAAAAATGTTAGTTGTCTTGGGCTATTGAGCTGATATTACTTGTGTAAATAGGTTCATGTTGGAAGACCACAGCTTGACATTCTGTGGGCTGCTATGTAGTTTTTAGGGATATAACTTTGTTAAGTAAAGCAGAGCTAGTCAGCTATAATGAAAAAAGAATTATAACTGACAGAAATAGCAGAACTAATTTAGCCAAGAGCATTTACCCAGCAACTTACTAAAACACTGAAAGAGCAAAAGCTCACAACTGTCCTTCAGCCACAAACTTCAAACAATCTGGAAAATGCCCTCCACCTCCTAATACTCATTCATCTCAGTCCAAAGAGGCTGCAGAACAACTGTTCCTCTGGGACAACCTGACCTTGAGCTCTGAGATCATGCAGCCCACACCAGCACTCTTAATGCCCTACTCCTACTCTTGACAACTCCTGCTCAGGTAAGCAGACAAACAGGAAGTAAACACAACACCATTTCTGTAATTTTTTTTATTTTCTATGCATTAAGAATCACTCTTTCACACAGACAATAAATATACAAATTTCTTCATGCATTTCTAATTATTGCTTAGTATTTGATGGATACCTGAATTCCATCCATCCTGACCTGAACCATAACCATAGGAAATGCACTTTGAAACTCAATAGTCTAACTGAATTCATATTAATTCTGATAAGCATGAAAATAAGCAGGACTGCTGCAGAAGGTTCAGAAACTCTAGAAAGGTTTCATTATGTGTTTCATATTGTAAAAAATTAAATTAATAAATGCAAACCTTCTTCCTACATATGAGATCCGATTAAAAAGAGTTCCAAAATTTGTCACTTCCTCTCCTACTGCTATTTGTTGGGGGGCTGATGTCCCCAAACTCAGTTTCTCTGGAGTTACAGGTTTATCTTCTTGCCACAAGATGAAAGACTTACTAATACTGAAGCAGCTTTAAAAAAAAAAAAAAGAAAGAGTTTTGTTCAAAACTATAAGCAAACTTGCATGCATAAAAACCAGNGCTTTTGTACTTAGATCTGTATCTAACCACTACTCAGAAGGGCACCTAATCCAAAGAATACATTAACTCCATTTCTATATGAAGCAGGTGGTTCCCTCCACCTTTCCTCTGAAACATCTGGTGCTGGCCACATTCAGAGACAAGTTTGCAGAGCAGATTGATATCAAGCCTAATTTGGTATGGCAAATCCTCTGAGACAAATTCTACCATAGCATGCAGATGTATCGTGACTCTAAAGTCAACAATTTGGCATAATTTATATCATTATGGATTTGTCCCAGGTTGGCTGGATATGGGTTTTGAGGTTTTATTGCAATCCTTCTCCTTTTTAAATAGGACTTTCTTGAATTTTAATTTTAAAAATATACACAATTGTGTTTTCTTTAGCATATTAACTCCTGAATATACAAATGAGTTTTATGTTGGGAGACTGAATTCAAACAGGAGAAAAAATACCCTGTTTCTGAGATGGCCACATAGTCATGTCAAGCAGTATGGTGCAGTACTATGGCCAGGAATCTTATATATCTGTAAGTGCCTGTTCTCTAGATCTCACAGCACAGTTGTTTCTCCTTCAGCAAGTGCTGCCATGACCTACAAACAAAACTGAGAAGTGTTGTCTCCAGCTGTATTGCTCAACGTAAGGAACACTTCATCACCAAGAATGTTTTTGACCACCTGCAGCCTTCCCTGACACTCATAAATGCATCTTTTCCTTTCTTTATAAATGCACAGAGAAGGGAATTTAAAGCAGAAGCTGTGATTTTTTTTACCTGGGAACAATTTGAGCACTTGTGACCTACGTAGACAGGAAGCACACAGATGGTCCAATAAGTACTGGGAACAAAGAAAGAAAGGAGAGGAATGAATAGCCTTGTCCTCATCCTCCTCTGTTTTTTGGCAAGGCACCTGTAGACTCTGATTTCTTTCCCAAATAGAACTGATTTATTTTTATTCATTGCCTGCTAGGAAAGATTGTGTTCATGTTAGAAGTAGCAAATACTTTTTTCTTTTATGAGAACTATAATCCCGTTTCTCAAATTCCATTAAATTATCTGTTTTTCTGGAATTTGGAAAAGTACTAATGGTCACACAACCATTTCCTCTGCAGGCCTTTGTTTACGTGTACATCTGGCAATGATGACACCACAAAACTGCTGTCATACAAAGGTAAACTTAAAAACCAAAGAGTTTGTATAGTTAAGCTGGTGACAGACCACTCAAAACTGAAACCACTCCTCCGTGAATTCAACTGCAAGCTGTAAATACAATCAATCTATATTTTACTTTTATTTCTGTATTAAAAATGGATTCCTCCACGCATCCTGCATACAGCAAATACCAAGTATTCATTACAATCAATAGAGTGTATTATATTGTGACCTCTCAGCTGTAGCAAGATCTTTCACCCAGCAAAAATCATTCTATGTGAAGGGCCCTTGAGCACAAATTAAATGAAAGTAGACGGCAATCGAGGGAAATTATAGACATAACTGCTGTAGAAACGAAGTCAACTCTTTCTCTGCATGATCACAGCAAACAGTGCAGATGCTCTCCACTATGAGCATTGATGTAGGTGCCAAAATTCCTTCCTGCTGAAGGAGTATTAATAAAAATTCCTTTTTCCTAAATGGATGTGTCATCAGTACACAAAGACAAAAACAAGCCTTGAAAATACAATAGGAGCCCAGGAAGCAATTTGATCTACTATTGACATTATAATACAAATTAGTGTCTAATGACAGACACTTCAGTTATGAATAAGAATTCACACATTGCCTGCCTAAGTGATATATGTGGAGTTGTACTAAGTACACTTAAAGGTCTCCTGCTCCAAGAAGTTTGACAGAATCACACTGTTAAAAACCAAAACATGTGCTTGCTTAGAAAACTGAATGTCTTCTTTTTCCTTCCAACTGCTTTTTCAACATAGATTTTACAGCTTTTTTTTTTTTTTCCTACAAAGCCAATAAAACCCAGTCACTCTGCAAGGCAGTAAAACATCAGAATCCAAGCTAGCTTGACAATAGCCAAGAAGTTAAGAACAGATAATGGAATCTGCCAACAGCTACCAATTAAAAATACAAAATATTATTACTTATGATCATGTTTATCAGAGAGGACTCACTAGCTGGTAAAATGTACTACAGTTTGGAAAGACTCATAGAAAGGGCAGAGAAACTTATTTTGAGCAGAGACACCAACTTCAGGGTTCTAAGCCTTTTAAGAGAAGATCCAGATTAGCAGAGATTTTGAGCTGTCTAGGAGAATAAATAGGTCCTTCATGAAGGTAGAATCCTCTCAGTTTTCCCAAATAAATGAATGCAAAATGCACAGTTCTCCTGTAGGACTCAAAAGCATTAACTGTAGATCACTGAAGGAGCACAGGCCACTTTATTTCAAAGACACCAGTGAATAAGTAAAAGAAAAAAAAAAAAAGAGAAACTTTAGAAAATTGTTAAAATCTATTTAAGGATATTTCCATTTTTAAAAATGTACTTCACAAACATATCAACTCAAAGAATCCTCCTTTAATGCTAACTCTTAGTACATGTTAAAAATTAATTTACAGTGCTGACTTCTTAAAGAGAAAAATGCAAGTGAAAAGAAAATATGTTGTCTTAATTGAAGTGCTTGCAGGAAACATACCCATTTCCATCAATAAGAAACAGCATGCTCTGGGGACCAGGACAGATGGATGACAGGCAAATGGTGAGAAGTCTGAATTGATCATCTCTAACATCACTTTAGGATTCCTTTCTCTTTCCATTCTGAAGTTATTAAAAACTGAGAAATGCAGAAAAATATCAGAGAAGAAACATCTTTTTGCTCATGGAAAAATAAATGCAAGAATGTACTATCGTTTTTATTTATGCCCTCATCTCTTTATTGATTCAGGAAATATTTGCATACATATATATAATTTTTCCTATTAAAGACTTTGAAAAAATGTAAAGGAAATTTAATTTGCTATTTATCTTATCGTGGCTGAGTCCCTTTCACAGGGAATCATCAATCTGCAGTAATTGGACCCAACAGTTGCATCCCACACATTTCCAAGCCAGCTGAATCTGGCAAGATTCCAAACACTGTCTTTACTCTGGGTCTCTCCAGAAAATTTCTGGATATAGAAGTCCTGTCTAAAGCCCTCTGAAAGGGATATTTTAGTCCTAGAGCCCAGGACCAAGGACCAGGAACCAGTGGTAAGGCCCAACTCAAGTCTGCTGAGAGGCACATTTTCCCAGAGTTACACCTAGTTATAGTTATTCTAGTTCATGTTAAAAATAAATAAATAAATAAATCATACAATGGAATTTCCTACAAACACTTACTTCAATTTTAGCTAGTGCCAGAGCATTGCAACCTTTCCAAAAAATACCCCACAAATACTTAAAAAACATCTTCCTTTGGAGCATGGATCACTTCCTTTGCAGAAGGATGTTGGACTAACCTTCTTTTCTTTTATAGACATGTCTCCTTTACAGCATTGGAACACTATCATTTTTCTTCATCATCTACTTGAAATTTTCCCATGTTGGTCCTGTTTCCCCTTCTTTATCAGCAGCTGAGCAGGGAACACAAAAAAATCAGTGATTCTGATAGTAGCAACCCTTCTATTCTACCACAGTGGAAAGATCTGCTGAGACATTGATCGGCCTCTTACTGCTTCCTAGATGCATTCACCACTACCATAAAATAGATACTTTTCCTCTACTTTGAAGGTCACAGTCATAAATGATGCTCATAAAACAAAGAAAAAAATCTTGTCCTGACAGGGGCATGTTCACCACACTATTGCTCCTGTCTTTCTGTACCAGAGAATCAACAGACTGCTGAAGGAGGGCTCCTGCAGCAGGTTATAAATAAGCTCCCTCAGCAGAGCACAGGACCTGTGCTATTATCCTAACAGCACCAGGCTATTTCCAATCTCAGTGTCAGCCACCTGTGGCACCTCTGGTGGTACTGCCAGGTGCTTTCTGGCCATCAAACTACTGCTCCTCCCTGCTTTGGCTAATTGGGATTTACAGGAGCACGATGTGTGTTGCATGCAATTACAGGAGCATCTCTACCTTTGGGCCTGCAGTCTTAAAAAACATCATTTTGTGCTAATGTTTCTTACAAAGGGCATTGTCATATACAATAATTCATCAGCACAGTAATATAAACATGAAATTAATGCATAAGGAGCCTCTCTAACGTAATGATCCGTGAAACAGATAACTTCACAAGATATTGTCAGGGGCTTTCAGGCTAGAGAACACAGATACTCCTTCTTGAAACAAGAAGTCAATACTTATCCCTGGGCTCTTCATTTGTCAATTTCCTCCACAAATCTCTGTGCAGCCACGACGTGGGTCCCGACTAATTTTAAAACACCTTGTAAACTGAACCTTGTCTGAGGCTGAGCTCTGCAGATCAGGTGGTGAGGTCAACTCACCAAACATCCAAGCCCCCAGCTATATAATCAATCATGAAGTCAGGATTTCAGGCTGCGTGTATTTTAAAGTGTGTTTTAAATAAAACAGTACTGAAACACTCTTAGCCACCTGACCTGTTGGTCCTAGTAATAAATAGGTCCACTCAGCCAAAGCCTGCTGTCACAAAGAGATTAATTTAAATTAAAATAACCCTTTCTTCCTCTTCTCATCAGTTACCACCTAATAGATCAGCTTATAAGACATAAACCAAAGAGCAAGTCAGAAGCAATTAAGGAAGATTTTGTGCATGCTCAGAGGTAGCCACATATGAGACCTGAAAATAAAATTCTGAAAAATTGATCACACCGCTACTCAGGAAACCTGTAATCTGAACATGACAATTTTTTTTTCCCTCCCCACTAACAAATCAGTTTCTTAAGATTAGAGAATTATATCTTTGTCTATGAATTACATAGAAAATATTTGCACCCTCTATGTGTTATTTTCTGAGCTATACCTTGTTATTAGCTCCTTTCAGATAGCTCAATACTTGCACCAATTGCCTCCATCCCTTGCTGCTGACTCTCATGACTCTTGCCATTAATTTGTTGCCTAAAGAAATCATTCTGGAAACCTCCTGAAATATCTCACTTTCTTGGTGCATAAAATTAGGCACTTCTACAAAAAGGGCTGCAGCTTCATCAAATAGCCAAGTTCTAAACAGGATTACTTGAGTCTTGATTTGATGCCTTTAGGCTCTACACTGCCATGTGAAGGAATCATTAATAAAGCAAGTGTAATTTTTACACCTAGAACAATTCACTCTTCAGTTGGGAAAAAAGCATTCCAATTAATTCAAGCTAAATTCCCAAGAATCCCTGGGAAAAGGGCCAAGTAGTAAAAATAAAACCATTTCAGCACAAGACCAAAGAAAGCAAAGTAGAACAGGTTTTGATCTTATCCTCTAGACAGCTGTTGACCTACAGCAAAACAAATTATAATCACTTTTAACTAATCAGATTGCTGCCTTTTTCAGTCTTACTTTTTCTTTATCTCTGCAAATACAAAAAGTAGGTGGAACACTGGATTCCTTACTGTGGTCACCTGGTCCCACAACTTCAGAAAAAAATACAAGAGCATTATTTGCATAAGCAATCAACCAAACAATATTATCTAGGAATAAACGTTTACCTTTACCATAGGACAGAAGAAATTTCACTCTACCTTCTCCATAGCAGAATTATTAAATTGCTTCAGCTATCTGAGAAGCTTTGCTAATTGACTAGAGGACAGTTTGCAATTTGCTTAAATAGAGTACAAACTTACTGGGAAGCTTCCTTAAATTATCTATAACATTAGCAAGCTACCAAATAAGTGCACTTAACTGAGTATATGTTAAGTATAAGTTAAGTATATCTGGAAGTTGGGATTTAGGAGGTGTCAGAGATAGAAATCACAAATATAAATGTCTTAGTATTTCTTCACCTCAAGAAGCTATCGAAAGGATCCTGTTAATATGTCAACATTTTTACTTGGAATGAATTTCAGCCTCTTCTCTCTCCTGAAACATTGCTGGTTTGTTTTTTTCTTTTTCCTGGGGAATAGGAAGAACAGGTCTATAAAATTCCTTCCAGGCTGAACAGCAAGAACAGCAGCTGTAGGAGGTATGAGTGGCTTCTTGGCAGAAAAGCATTCTGTCATACATCAGACCCACACTCATTAGTATTAGTGAGCACTGCTGCAGTCAGAATTAACTGTTATGCACAGGACTCAAGGATATTTTAGCCCCAAACAATGAGAAAACATATGTAATTTAACACTGAAAGCAATGGTGGCATCAGCTTAGCTGCACTCCTAATGCTTTTGAACAGGATGAGAAACTAATGCCCTCCTGTTAGTTTAGCTGAAGACTTACACAACATTAAATAGAAAATATAACACAGTCTTGTAATGGAGTAAAATTAACAAAAATCTGACATGAACAAGAAAGCAAAAAAAAAAAAAGATCATTATTTGGACCTACTTCTGCACAGTGCTGAGCACAGGCTGAACATTACTAAGCATTAAGAGGTGGTCTCATTACCATTCAGGTAACATCTAACAGAATCAGGCCTTTTACGAGGGGATAGTAGCTACAGAAAAGGTCATAGCAGCATTTTTAATCAGTACATCTCCTGTAAAGCACCACAAGAAAGATGCTGGTATCATTATACCTGTTTTACAGATTAGGAAATTGAGGCAAAAAGCTTAATCAAGATTTGACAAGCTACTATTAGAGCTAAAAACAGAACCCAGTTCTCTTAAATCCTCATTTAGTCTTGTCACGAGCTTTTCAGGAGAAAAAGGAGAGTTGTTCTTGGACAATGATAAAGACCTGACTTTTCAGAGGTGCAGTCAGCAAGGGAGACAGACACTTAAAGCCTACAGAAAAAAAGCACTTATTTTTCCCTTCTTACAGCCAACACAGTCACCAGATCAATAAGCAGCCTGGAGTGCTAAGACCATGTTTCTTGGCTTGGTTTCAGATGGCATCCCAGACAAACAAATCCAACCGTCCCCAATGGGTTGTTCTGAAGCGAGTGGGATTCCCTTCAGACAGAAAAGTTGTATGCACAAGACAAGTTATAGGATCAAGACATAATAGCAAGATGAATTATTAATTTTAGAATGTTTAAAATTGCAACATCCCTTTAAATATAAACTATTTCCTACTTAGTCTTGACAGTACTCTCATTAAATGCTAATAGATGATTCTGTAATAAACAGAACCTTAAAAATTAATCACATTTATATACCTTGGGATGTCATGAGTAATAGTGTTTTGCAACACAGGAGTGTACAGGATCTTTTTTTATGATGTATTGACAACTCCTTCTTGGTGCTGAACAACATTTCATTGTACTTCATGTTATAAATTTATTTCTTTTGTAGCAAAATTTGCAGTTATTCTATAAATTTCCAATGTTAGTTGTACAATTTTTCTTTATGAGGATGGAAGAAAATCTCTTCAGATTGACCTTTTTATTGTACAGGCAGAGCAATCACTTCCATGTGAGCCATAACAATGATAAACCTGAGGTATTTTTTCTTATGAGCTAAAGAGATATACCACTCCCTTAATTAGAAATGCAAATAAGCAGGCTGAAGAGAAAAACTGTAAACAAGTAATGTTTTCAGAAGGTCAACTTTCTCACAGCCCCCTCTAGGTGCACAGACCATAATCTACTTCAAGCAAAGCTGATGGTAAAGCTGAGGTAATGGTTAATTAAATATGTTGTTCAAAGATACTTTGAAGTCTTTCAATCAAAGGCACCATGCGATCTCAAAAACAATTACATCCAAAAATCACCGTTATCAGCTACTACAATAATAGAAATTACATTAACATGGACCATAGGCCTACCAGTGGAAACAAACATAAATTTCAGAGGAGTCCTAAAATGAGATTCTGGTGTTGGGACAGAGGCAGATGACTCAGCCATTAGAAATTAAATTCTGGCTCAGCATTTTTTTTCCTTTGGAACAAAACCTTGGAGCCATACTATGGGGTACATCTCAATTCTGACACCAAAAAAAAGCCTCAAAGAAGTCAACAATTGTTTATCGCTCCTGTTCACACAGTTCCAAGCTCATAATAGTCACTTGCTAGGGAAACCACATGATTTCTGCACATTCATGGTATTTAAGCTGGAAATAACAGCAGAGCAAAACAAAAGGTTTTACATGAGTTTTATATTTGAGATGCCAAGGCAAAGAAAACAAGATGAGAACCAGGTTACTGACCTAGGTGCAAAAGGATGTTTATTGAGATCCTTCATTAGCAATAAGGTAAGTTACTACCCTCAGCTATGAAAACAAGCAGACAAGCATATCATGGGAGCTCTGCACTTCAATGGCAATGTTGATTTTACTATAACAATGATTAATTACCCGATTTAATTATTAGTAGTTCTCTTGCATGAGGGGCTACAGCACAAACATGAACCAGAATTTCCAATTTCTATACATCTACAGTTACCAATTCTGTGTACTGTGGGGTTTTACACAATGGTGACACACAAGTGTTATTATAGCCAGCTATGACAATACCTGGATCAAATTACTTATTTATTTGCTCTTTAGATTTTAAAAACTGGCAAAACACAAGTTCTACAGTAACTACCAAATCAGTTGCATCACTGCAAACTCCTAGAGGTATGTGCAAACACACAACTTACAGTGATGTAAAGCAAGAGAAGTATTTAGAGTTATTCTAGATTAATAAAGGATTAAAGCAGTGAAACCTAATTTGGGTATATGCATGTCAACAGAAGAAAATAGATTCCATTTAATTTAGGCTAACATTTTAAAGGCGTTTACTCAGGTACACAAAAAAAGCTGTATGGAAACCCCCAGAAATTGCTACACAGACAAATTGCAGTAAGGGAACAGGTTACCAAGTACCAGCTGACCCATGGCCACAGTCCATGTCAGTTTTCTTAGACCACAGCAAATAGTGAGGTAACCAAAGGTAGCCTGGCCATCTCTCCATGAAACCTAAGCTGATTCACACAATTTATCATCCTCCTTGGACAGGTGCACAGTCACTGTACATCAGCTGATGCACAATATCTTGTCAAGGTGCGTCACTGGATGAGGAATGGGAGAACAGAGTAAATTTGTCTGGCCTTGCTCAAGAAAAATAGCTAAATGATCAAGGTAAGATGGAATAATCTGTATTTTGTTCCAGTTACTAGTTTTTTCAGGGATCTGTGCTGGCATAAACTAGCTGGTACTGGTGCCAATTTTCTTAACCTAAATGGAAACCTACAGAGATGTCTATAAAATGTAGCACCAGTTTGATTAAGTGTGCACTATAAATTACTGCATGTAACTCGGTTCAATCCACTGCATTTAAAGCAGGATTATTTTAATTTGCCTTAAACTGAGTAATAATGTGTTTAAATTAAAGCAACATATTCTTAATCAGAATACCACAACTCTGGTATAAACGTCTTCTATTACAAAATAACCTGTAGGGTTAAATGCTTTCAACATTCTCATCATACAGGCCAAAATTAATACTTCCATTTGTATCCAAGTTTTTACCTCCAATAGTTATTTGCACCTGCAAATGACCCAAAAGTGGAAATATTTCCATATGCAAGACTATTATAAATATCTGATTTACTCATGGCTGAAATTTAGTCCTACCTGAGGAAGTACTCTGAGGTAACTCAGAAATAGTTAGCTATTATCCTTGGAAGAAATGAAGTATTTCTACAGCTTCAGCAAACCAAATGGAAAATGCAAAACCTTTTGCTCCACAGACTCAAGGACTACAGCTAATTGGACTGAATTACAATGCTCCTTCAATACCAATACATATTAAAAGAAGCATATTTAAGACTAGAAAAAAACCAACTAAAAGAAACAAAACCAATAAATTGATCATGATTCTGCAAATCAGTATCAAAGGGTTTGCTGTCAGTCTCTTTTAAGATCAAACTGTATAAAAGAGAATTTCTCTACATGTTTTGATGCAGGAACATCTCAAAAGAGATTTACCAGGTTTATTGCTTTGGTTCTAAGTGCCAAAATATACAGAAAAAATATTACTGTCCAAGATGTCCAATTTGATTTCTAAATAAAACAAGTAATAGCCTGAGTTTCATCCATTACAGGAATCCCAATGGTTAGGGAATCACTCAGACTAAAATGACAGAGCAAAACATCTCAGCACACACAGGAATAAACAAGGCCTTGATCCAGGAAACTGCTGCCTGTTGAGACTACTTGAGATCAGTTAGACTCAGCATTGACATGGGATGTGGCTTATTCAGAGCAGTTCACAAGACTGGGGCTAAAAATCTAAAAGAAAACTAAAAGAAAACAGAAATCCCTCTCACTTCAACAAAAAGCCCCTTCTGCATTTTTTTAATTTTCCATTGTAGTTGTGCTTTCTAAAGCTTACAGTAAGATATGAGGAAGACCAAGGTTTATTTTGTTCTTAACATTTTTCAACAGTAATAAGAGGACATTATAAAAGTACTAAAAAACTGAAAGAAATAATTTTACATATATTGCTAATATTCAGTAATTACTTCATAGGAGAAAAAAATGTTTTGAAGGGCTAAGAAATTTCATGTGGAGGTATTCCCCCAAAGTCAGCCCATAAATTCTTCTCCTCTCCTCTCCTAGCGGCAAACTGCCAAATATCTTTCATTTTCATTAAAAAGTTTCTCAGTTTGTCCTTGTGGGTATAGGGGGTGTAAACTGCTGGTTATGGAGAAAGGTCATTCTGAGCTGTTGTGATTCAAGTGCTGGCACAGGTTCTAAAATAAAGCAACCTTCTCAGTGCTGTGATAAAGGCTGAGCCTTCAACATTTCTGGTTTAGCTGCTATTGAAGCTACTGCTAATGCACAGAGTTGGTTATTCTCAGCAATTCATACTACCCTTGACAAATTTGCAGGGAAATTTGAGAGAAGTCAGACTGTACTTTAAAATTCATACTATATCTACAGTTTCCATCCATTAGTTAAAAAAATCTGCTCCACCATAGAGCAGATTGTAGCTTCTCCTATTTTCACTGCACTAAGTGAAAAGCAAAAGGCAGACACTTATCCAGCAGGGAACAGCACTGAGATATTTCATGGCTTTGTAAAGTATTAAATCAAAGGATACCATGAGATCATCCCATCTGCTTAAGCTTCATCATAATCTATGATGAAACTTAATGATGAAAATCTGATGTTTCATCTGGTCACCTCTGCACTGAGCCTCCCCTAACCTGTGTTTGTTGATTGACTGTCTACCAAAGTATACACCAGGGGTTTGGTTTCAGTCATTATTAGCTAAACTGTGGCCTCTGTGGCCCCTGCCGCAGCTGCAAATTAATCCTAGGCAAATAAAACAGCACAGTTTTGTGTGGAACTTTTTGCCAGGGCACCTCCCACACATCATCTGAAAAGATACTTATTCCCCCTCTGCTGGTGCAGATGCCATTGAGGGTGCCTAGCCATCAGACTGTTTCCTGAAAGACAGATGTGAAGAGTTCCAGGACTTTCAGTCCAAAAATGACCAGAGGGCTGATAGAACTGTAGCATCTGATCAGGCAGGAATAACTACAGAACAGCTTTTTACACACATCAGAGGGTTCCTTTATGCCTATGCAGATGTTTGAAACCAGGACACTAGTAAAGGCATTTATTTGTACTGTAACTCCAGCGTAACTGAGACTAGCAAGGTAAACATAGGACGTACTTCACTGTCTGCTCTTCCTCTGTCATTTGACCCATAACTAATAGTTCTCTTCCTTCCATTTGAACTTTCCTGCGTCACTGACACAACTGGAGTCTGGATTAGGGAGTATATTAACATACTTGAACACCTTTGAAGTCAGTCTCCACACTTTTTCAATCCAGTTTGCAATTGATGTAATCGTAACCAGTACGACAACACAGGTATGGCCATGAAGAGGAGTATGTTCACCAACAGCAGGTGAAAATGGATCAATATGATCGTGGCTGTCAAAAAAAAAAAAAAAAAAAAAGAAAATCAAAAGGTTTCTGAAGAAGTTGGAAGAGATTTAATGAGTGGATGTAGTCATCCCATCTTTTTATTCTTGAATGAGAACATGAGGAGACACAGCAGGGGCACACCTGTCAAGCGCGAAAAAATGAACCGACATGGGGCTCAAGGAAAGGAGAAGGCCTGATGCTAAATTTAAAAAGAGGTAAGAGCACAGATTTCCAGGTAAAGAGTCCCATGTGATTTCTTCAACTAATTAATTCTTTCAGTAGTGAGATGGAAAATAGCACTAAAGAAAAAAAATGAAAAAAACCCATGTTTTCATAGTTTCACTTTCTAGTCCTCATCTGCAACATTGTGACTGCACTGCCTGCAAACAAAGCAAGGGGACCTCTCTTCCTCTACTTTTTTCCTGCACTCAGTCATTTCTGACTTTCCCTGAGATGCCACTAAATTCTAAAACTCAAGGAAGAAATTAGTCAGTGAGTGGGTAGGAGTGTAAAGGAAGGGAGGGGTAAGAGAAGGCAAACAAGTCAAACCAAACAAGCAAAGGAATCTATAGCACCAGTATCAAAGGAGCAAAAGTCACAATGGCTGAGAACCTGAGGCTGATGTGATTTACTTGCATGCCTTAGGACATTCAGTTCCACATAATCCACTGTCAAAGTAAATTATAAGTATTACAGTATCTGCTACTGGAACAGATCCAATTCATTCAGAAGGAAACATCAAATGCTGCCTGTAAGGTATATGAGCACTTAATGACAAGGATTTATATCAAGATACAATCAAAATGAACAAGCTGTACAAAAGAGCAAACCAAAGCTTGTTGCTTGTGTGTCTCTGTTTTACTAGCTACATCTTATTTCTCAAGGAATTATTTTAAACTAACTTTCTTCAAACATAAAAGCATTAAGAAACAAAGGAATAGATAACCTTTTTTTGTAACACTGGCCCATAAAGTTACTTTCCTAAGCCCATATTAATATATCAAACCAGACATAATTATTCAAATTTTCAGATTTTTCAGATAATTATTAGATTTTTTTAGATTTTTCAGGGCCTGGCACCTTCTGCTGAAATCAGTAACACCACCTATCTCTCACCACATGGCTTTACCACTACTGCGAGGATGATCCACTCCTGACTGTGATGAAGTAGTGCTATTTGAAGGAGGAAACTGTGCTGGTAGGCATAGAGAAATGCTTTGAAGAGTTTGAAATCAAAGTACAGTCTCTTTTTTGTCAAAGATATACAGGCAGAGCTATTTATTTAGGACTGGAACTGCTCCATGGATCTTGCCCCATTTTAAGGGCAGACAGTTGAATAACAGTTTTTACTGTATCTGCTTGACTCAGAAACACCATCCCATTCTGGCAAAGGAGGACTTTGGCTACATTTATTTCTGTCTTTGACCTTCTTTGACTTGCGTACAATTTCCATGTACTTCAACACAAACCGTCTAACATGCTGGAAATTCCAGCTGGCACAGAGAAGGGCAGCATGCACCCTCTGAAACACATGCTGTGAGTGCATCCAGTCCATTCTCCTCACCTGAAAGTGGCTTTGCAACAGGCAACAAATGAAGCCCAGTTCTACCAGATGTCAGGGTGTCTAAAAGATCAACAAAACTTCCAAAATTTACATGAAGATTAACTCAATCCCACAGTTTAAGCCTGCACTCTGGGAGCAATCCAAACCTCAGCACACTGTGTGCAGGCTGACTTTCTCTCATCTTCTCCTCCTTCTAGCATAAACACACAGCAGTAGGAATAGCCCATGTATTCTAAACTTAAATTCCACTGCACATACTCTTCCTCAAGGAATTATGGGGTGTGCAGCACGGTCAGGTAGCTGGTGGCCTGACAGGGGACCAGGAGGTATAAAGGCCATACCAAGAGGTGACATGGGTGGGAAAGGAGTAGGGGCTTGCTTAGCACACCCTCTCCCAGTGTACAAACTCAACAGAGGTAAGCAAGGCAAGTAGAGCTAAACCGCTGAACCTGACGATCTGAAATGTCCTTTTCCAACCCTAACAAGTCCATGATTCTGTGGAAATTTCTAGAAGGGGCACAGACATGCATTCATTACAGAGAAGAATCATGCAGCCCTACTGGAAAATCAGAAGGTAAAGTAGGAGGCTGGATCAGATTTTCATTTCTAACTTCCAACGCCTCATGGCACCAGGCCTGGACAATGATGGTGCACTGGTGCAAGAGTGGCTCATGGGAAGCAAGCTGGTTTACTAGATACAGTTTGCTAGCAGACAAACTGCTCTAGCACAGGCAGGATCAGGGAAAACAAAGCCCACAAGAAGAGAAAGAATCCTCTAAGGTGATATTCCAAATAGCTGTGACTATGCCTTATGAAGAAAAATTATGCTTCTACTGTTCCTCTAGGAAACAGATGCAAGATTTGTTTCCAGGGCTTTCATTTGACTTCTCCTGAATATGTCAACAATGTGTTCCTATATTTCTTACTTCCCTTTAGGAGGATGATTTCACTGAGAATTGTGGATAGCAAAAGAGACTAGTTTTAGACCTTTTTACCACAGTAAAAATATTTCTACACTATATAATTTCTTTTGCTACAATGAATCATTATAAAGTCAGCTGAACTTCAAGATAACATATCTTAAGAACCTTAACAGAGGAAAGAAAATCGTATCTACCTAATTATACATCAAAGAGTACTTTTGGAATAAATTCTGTTATCTGCAGAGTTAGAATTTTTTAAGCGTTCTACTTTAGTAATAAGAACAGTGCTGCTTGAATTAACTATTCTGCATAACTGTGCTCAGATATCAGGGGTGTTGAAATGTACTTTTACATGTCCACTCTGTTATTATCACTAGAGATTCTCAGTCCATATTTCCTACAAAAAATATTCAATTCCTAATGCATAAGTACTTTACTATGGTCCTTTTTAATAACTTCAGTCTATCCAGAGTTCAGCATAGTATTTTATAAAGCTTCTTTTGAGTTAAAGGGCATGAAGTTTCAATAATAGAAGTAATGTATATTGAATTTGTATTTCAGTTTTCAATTATTTTCACTTTTTTATTATAATTTTCTTTACAAAAATGTCTACATGGGGGCAGTCTCATTTTCTACAAAAGAATATATCTAATTCTGACATCCATCTCTGGAATTTTTTTTTTTTTATTGTATTTGTTACAGCATATTTAGAGGTAAACTTACTCTGACATTTCAAGACAGAACAGCATTTTCTCATGCACACTAATGAAAATCCTAAAAACCTCCTATACTAGGGCATTGAGAATTTGCCCTAGATCATAGATATTATGTTTTTCAATGTATTTTAAATCTGCATGTTTATTTTCATTTAAAACACTTACTTAAAGATGATCAGAGTTGACATTGGAAAGGAGATCATCTGGAGATCATCTCATCCAAGCCCCTAGCAAAGCAGGGCCACCTAGAGTTTGTTGCCCAGGACAATGTCCAGACAGCTTTTGGATATCTCCAATGTGTGAGAGCCCATAAGGTCCCTGGGCAACCTGTGCTGGTGCTCAGCCACTCTCACTGGGAAAAAGTGGTTTCTGCTGTTCAGAGGGAAACTTCTGCATTTCAGTTTGTGCCCATCAGCCCTATTCCTGTCACTGGGTACCACTGGAATAAGCCTGGACCTATCCTCTTTGCCCTCTCCCTGTGATTATTTATATATACTGGTGAGATCCCCCTCAGCTTCCTCTTCTCTGAGCTGAACAGTCCCAGCTCTCTCAGCCTTTACTCACAGGAGAGATGCTCCAGTTTCTTAACAGTTTTCATGGCACTTCTTTGGACTCTCTCCATGCCTCTTGCAATGTGGAGCCCAGGACTGGACACAGCACTCTCGGGTGTGGCCTCACCAGCACTGAGTGGAGAGGAAGGATCACCTCCCTTGACCTGCCTAATGCATCCCAACAATAAAGTAGCTTTTCTGCTGCAAGGGCACATAGCTGGCTCATGTTCAATTTGGATACCATCAGCACTCACAGGATTTTTTTTCTTCTGAGCTGCTTTCCAGCTGGGTGGCCCCCACCATCTATTGGTGCAAGGGGTTGTTCATCCCCTTGTTCAACATGAGCCAGCAGTGTGCCCTTGTAGGAAAAAAAAAAAAAAAAAATTAAAAAGTAACATTTCCTTGGGCTGAATTAGAGTGTTGCCAGCAGGTCAAGAGAAAAATATAAACACTTCAAGGGAGGGTATTGGATCCAGATCAATCATTGGGACACATTGCTTGTTACTGCCCTCAAACAAGATTTTGTGCCACAGATCACAACCATCCGGGCTCAGCTGTTCACTCAGTTTTCAATCCCCCTCATTGCCTGCTCATGTAGCCCACACTTCAGCTCCTCAGTGAGCATCTCTGGTAAGTCAAGGTATACAGTATCTATTGCTCTTAAGTGTACCAGAGTCATAATTTCCTTTCATATTATTTTATTGTTTATTTACACATTAATATTCCCAATGTGCTGTGGTTAACATCTGTAATAGAGAGTAGGTTAGACATTTGGCATATATCCACTAGTTCATTGCCCCTGAAATCAGTTATTCATTACTTCTTACACACTAGACCAGGAATCAGCCTTCAGTACTGGGAAGAGAGAGCAAGAAAAACACAGAAGCCACCAAGATCATGCTTTCTTTTTTACTTTGTTAACCTTTTTCCTTTATAAATTCACTTCTTTGAGATATCCTTGAGGATGTGTCTATGAGATGTCTGAAAGAACAGAGAATTATGGGCTGGTAATTGGAATGTCCTGTACCCCCACAGTCCTTGAAAAAAAGAAACAAAAGAGCAGGACATGAAAAGCTAAAATCACTTATAGAACAAAAGAAGGAATGTTGACACAATAAAAGACTATTCAGAGACAACAGCCTTCATTGCTACTCAGCTTTGATTAAACCCCAGATCAGAACCTTGTTTAATGAATGGACCAAGGGGTCCTTTGGAAAAAAATGGGAAAGTTTTGGTGACACAGAACTCAACTAAAAACAAATGGAAATCATATACCAAATGAGAAGTCATTAAGAGCAACTTAAAACTGTATATTCATTACATATTTAATCCCAGTGTAGTTTCTTTCTTTCAGACAAACTTCATATTCAAATTTAGGTATGTTTACAAATGATTCACCTCTTTACATGAACATCCAAAAACTTCTAAATGTCTTCCTTTAGAATAAGAGTTAAATTCCTTCCTTTTTTTAAGATGCTCATTCTCAAAGCAGGAGTGTCGTAGGAGACAATTATGAAATCTCTAAGTAAAATCCATCTTTCAAAGGGTAAAAAGTAGTACAGTTACATAATTCAAAAGGTAGAGTAATAAAATGATAATAGCACAGGCAACTTCTTTCTAAAGATCTCAGAAAGCCGTACAAATGTTGATATAGATGTAAGCATTATAATTTTTCTGGAAACAAGGAAACAGTTTCATTTTCATTTCAGAGATTAAAAAAGGCACACAAAGGTTAACTTTTTAGCTCAGGGCCACTGTGCTTGGCCACTGTTTTCAAAACATAACTGAAAATTGCTCCAAAGGCAGATGCCTTGCTTGCTGGATTGCATTCCACTCAGGAGTACCCAGAAAATAGATCACCTTGTGCCTTACACTGATAAACAAAAGTTATAAGTCTGTCAATACAGTACCCCGCTATTGGAACACATATCATATACAATATGGAAAAAATGAAAAGGTAAAGTTCTGATTTTATTTTTTTTTTCATTTTCTTACCTGCTTTCGTTACTGCAGGCAAGTGTGAACAGGGTTGTGCAGAAAGACTTAATTCTTTGAAGAAATACAGAGCATAATCACCTGGATAAAAATGTTTAAAAATGTGTCTGATAATGGAGTGAGAGGAAGAAGGTGAATGCTTACATGCACTCATTTTTTGTCAGTGCAGGACTGGATCCATTCTACAGCTTTACATCCCAAGGATCAGATTCTATCCCACATCTCTAATAATGGGATAATGTACACACAGGGCAATACTGCAACACAATCAGCAACATTCTAGACTGGCTTCTCTAAAGAAGAACTATAAAGAGAGTAATTCACTGGCATTATGCTGAGATACTGCAACAGAAAAAAGGAGAAATTAAAAAACAAAACAAAACAAAACAAAAAAAACCTCTTGTTTGATATGGTTTTAGTCACTGTTTTTATCTTTAAAATAGGATTAGGGATGAGGCACATCTAACTTTGGTTATTAATCTGTTATCATTACACTGAATTTAGCAGTTTATTTAACAATCAAAGAATTTTAATTTCATTTGAATGAGACTCTAAATCTAATGGCACTTGTGAATCCAGTCTGTTGCTGAAGAAGCACTGCTTGTTCAGGTGACATTTGTGTGGAAGTAGCTTTAAATTTACAATTCTGTTATTTCTAAAATGTCATGTATTTCTAAGCAACAAGAACAACACTAGATCCACGTGATTGTGCACTTTTTTTCCCAATTACCAGTCTAAAACACAGTGGGAAAAATAAGAGATGCTTGGCACAGCCTGAACACTGAATATCCCAGGACAATTCAGATGCTATTGCTTGAATGGTTTTACCTACCATCAGTGATGAACATACAGTTCTTTCCAGCCCTATAGATCATGTATTTTGGTAGCTACTTTGTATTGCAAAAGAGCTAAGTAATATTAGAATGATTCAGTGGAAAATGTTTTGATTTGTTTTAAAGATAATGTAAAGTTTTGACAGATCTCATAAACCAAAGCCAAAAGGGTCTGTATTTTAAAAAGCTGTACCAAATTTTCACTTGAACTAACATCAACCTGTTAATCTTTATATCAATTCTTCATTTCAGCAACACATGTAGATTAACACACCCACATACATTCCTTTCCTACAATTTTTAGCCATTCACCTAACCAAAAAGACAGATCCTGAAGTGCACTGCAGTCAGAATTACATGGATCTTATCATATCTAGGCACATATTTTGATGGCCAGATAATAAGGAATTAGAAAATAGAGCTATTAAGGCTATCAATGTAGAAATTTGCAAATGGAGAGGTTTGGTTAAGGTGGTATCAGGAAATATGGGAGGGGAGGTTAATTTTAATTTTTTAATTTGGCCATATTAGAAGAGGTGAATTTGTATCTTTAAAAATTAATAGCAACTCAAAGTGCATTTTTAGAAGTTCAATACACTAAATGATTTTCTTTGTGTGTTCTAAATACTGTACAGATACTCCATCATCCTGTGTTTTCTCAATTCTCTTATTTATTCCTCAGCAGAACAGTGTCAAGGCAAATCATATCAAGACACCTCCACAGAAACAATGACCATGTATATTCAGAAGATATTAATAAATGTTACAACCTTGATTTATACAAGGCAGTGTCAGGGATTTTTGCATCTTGCTCATAAAAGAGCAGTTTATTATAAAAATTCCAACTGCTTTCCATCTTATGATAGCAAGACCTTTCTTATATTTTGAGAAAAACCTTAAACAAATATCTCAATGCATTCCTTTTTATGAGCTTTTTGATAATGCCAAGGCAAGAATATTCTCATTTCAACACAAATGAAAAATAATTTGGATCATCTGAGACTCAAAGCCCACACAATCTACTAGAGAGAAATCATACGAGAGAATGGAAAACAGGAAACAGCTTCTGTAACAGAGCTGAAATAGGTGGTATTTAGAAACAAGAACAAATCAGGTGTTTTACTTCAGATGGCACAAAAGCGTGTATTTTTTCTGCACAAGTTACAATATCATTAATTTACACAATATTCAGAAGCCAGAATGCTGAAAGAGAAGCATGCAAGGAAAAGCACCTCCCAATCAACATCCTGCCAATTAAGCTAATAGGGCTTTTACTATAGCTTACAGCTCTATAGAGCTGATAATTAAACCAACTTATGCCCCTGAACTGTTAGTCTTTCATATCTCACATAAGTGCCATCAACTGATGATGGGAGAGCTGAGTCTTTGTCTCTGCACCTGGAAAGCTTTCACCCAGCAGACACTTCATGAAAATGAGTGTATTTCTGCAGAAAGTTCTAGTTTTACTAAGTGACCCCTTTTTTGCAAAAGAATGTTTCATTGGAGAATCATTACCCAAATTCTTGAGCATCCTTATAGAGGTATTTTTTTCCTATACCATTTTTCCTTAGGGTTCTTCCACAGAAAGATTATAATATATTCTTAGTAAAACAGTTACTTGAGACAGATAGAAAGACAGACACTTTAGGGAATATGATAACAGTGCACAAAGACAACTTAGGAGCCCTTCTAGGAATCCATATTGAGCAGCAATCAATTATCCACAGTATGCATTACACAGTTTGTAGATGAAGAGTTAGGAGCAGTGCTTAGTTTGGTCAACTATGGTCCCAAACCTGATCTCGCAGTTTTTTGAGCAGGCTGCATGGACAAACAAATTTTGCAGACCTGAAAAGTACATACTGAATCTGTCATAACTTTCTCATTGTTAAAGGTCTATCATAGGCCTCCAAATCATTTTTTGGCACCTAATTGGAATGGTTAAGACTGTAATGTCATTTAACGAGTCCAGAGACTGTTCTCTGGCTGCACACCACACAGCACTTGACCCTGAATCCTTCTGGGCCCCATAAACTGCCCCTCTGAGCACAAGACATAATTATTTTTTATTGTGTTTATTTTTAGCTCAAACCACCTGAAATAACATGTGTGCTGTGAATACAGCACCTCCAGTTTTGGTTGTTCTCTGTCTGCATAATTTTAAATCTAAAAATAGGACTTAAATAATCCTTCCATAATGATATGTCACAGTGAAAGAGCAGGCAAAAGAATGAGTAGGTATTACCATGTACTACTGCTATGGCTGGTATCTGTACTGTAATTAAAAATTGCTAATGGTTCTATTGTAAGTGTCTAATTCATAGATTTTATCATTTAATCTTAAAAGATAATGCCTTCATTTTAGTTCATTTACTTGAGTGAGTAATCCCAACTTGTGAAAAGAGACCTCTTAATGAGTCACATCAATAAAGAATTGGTCCCAAAATGAGAATAACTTTTACAGTGTAAACTTTAGCTGAAAGCTACATTTCTTTCTTTTCCCCCTCTACCTCTAAACAAAAAAGAACAGCATCATCTGAACCAAAATGAAAACATATAGATGCTCTCAGTTAACACTGGACCTGTTTTCAGAATGAAACAGGAAATTTATCAAGTAAACAGTCATTATCAACTTACGATTTCTTTTGAAACAAACCTTTGAAATGTAGTTCAGGCATTTATCTTTGCTCACAATCAGTGGTCATTGCTCTTCTAAAGCAAAATCCAAAAGATCTGATAGCTAATCTTGCATGAGATGCTGAATTTATACTCACACGACACAACCACACTCCCTTCAAATCCTGCAGTAATTAGTCACATCCAAAAGAAATGTTTGTTCCTGCATAATGTCTGCATATCATGACTTCCTGTTGGCAAATAGAGGCTTGTACACCTGCTATGAACACCTATTTGATCATCTAAGATCTAATCCTCTTCACAACTGTCAGTCTCTCTGAGTACAAAAGAAATCCAGTCATTTTTGTGGCGATCTTATCTGTGTTTTTATGCTGTGGGATTTCCCAGATCCATGAGGTACCCCTTGCAGTTAAAACTTCATATTCTGTAACATTGTCGTTTTTCCCACAACATTATTATTATTTTGGCCACCATGTCACTGTGCATGCCAGTGCACCAACAGAGGTCTGGCATCACTTAGCATAGCACCACATGGAAGTGCTAAATCACAGTGAAGAATGATGTTTCTTTGAGAAATACGAACTTCAGGCCAGCAAGTCAAATAAAACAATCCAGTTTCTTCTGCTAAGGTGATCTGCTTCTGCTAACAAGAGACGTATGAATATTGCAGATGGTAGGAAAAAGTTTATGCATCAATTCTGGTGACAGAAGGGTGCAACATCCAAGGTACTAGCAGTGCTACAGGGCCAATGCAAAGGCAGCCAAGCCAACTAAGATTCTAAAGGTTTACCTTTCTTTGAGCTGTTTATTTTAATGGGAATATTGAACTGATAAAACTAGAACAGGGCTTGTAAAGGCAGAGTTTGAGCCTGATGAGCTAAAATCGTGCCATGACAAGCCAGTCCCCCAGCTCAGTCCTTTTAGCAGTGCAGGAAGCTGCTCTTATCCACACATCAATTGCAGACCACAAAGAACTTACAGGACAGAAATTAAACATTAAAAAGCACAAGAAACCACAGACAACACTTCAGCAGTAGAATACAACAAAAACAACATGAAGGAAGCTTGACTCAGAGCTCAGTAGAAGAGGCCAAGACAAGAACGAGCAAAAGTGCTTAGGTGTGCTAGCAGCTAAATCCTTGCTCAAGACAGTAGACATGGAAACATGGATTTTTAAAAAAAGTAGGTTAGGCATATCTTTGAAAAACCTCCCCACCATTTAAATTCCGACAAATTATTAAAAAATTAAAAATCAGGAGGCCTCTGGCTGAGACTCACAGGAATTGAGGAATTAATTTTATTTATATATGTATATGCACTGAGCACCAAAGAGGCTTTGACAAAAAGCTAAAGTGTGTTGGCTAAAGTTATTGGAAGTTATTTCTGGGGCAACAATTTTCTTCCAAGTCTTCAATTACAAAGAAACTGGCTGAAATGCTTTCAAAATTACCATATGATGAGAGAATGCACCAGTGGGGTGCATCCCTTGGAACAGCCTTGAAAGTCCCCAAGACTAGCAGCTTCCCTGATTTGTGATGTAGGGTGAAAAACAAGATCAATAGATCCAAAACTAAATTAATGCTTCCTCAGGCTACAGAAAGGGCACTGATTTTGACCTGGAGGCAAAGCTGGATATTGGGAATGCAAGTGTGGGATGGTACTGACCACAGAGAAGGTGGAAATAAAACTCTGTAGCATCTACCAATTTCCAAGCTGGTATTCTGAAAGCCCTAGCACATGCATTCACATGAAAATACTTTTAATAAATGTCTCAAGTTGTCATATTAACAGGTAGCATTTATTGTGTTTATGAAGCAGTGTAACAGAAAAAGTGATCCAGTTACTGCACTGTTTGGACCTCAGGAGAACACAGTGCTTTCAAACAGAAATAAATACAAAATTAATTCAAGGGTGGATAAGTCCAGCTTTTTTTTTTTTTTTTTTTTTTTTAAAGAGAGCGGGTTTTAAAAAAAAATCCNGGCTTTAAAAGAAAATCCTTAGAGTCCTCTGTCCAGCCTAAAGTAAAATATCTGATACAGGACTTTGTGGGAAATTAATAAATAATGCTAGAGAAGAATGAGGTAAAAGAGGAATGGTTAGATGGAAAGAAAAAATGGAAATAGAGTGTTGGGTAGATGACAGCTTGAAAGGGGCATTTTGACAGTGGAAGGGGCTTAATGGTACTTACTCAAGGATCAGTTCTGGGGTAAGTTGTTTTAAATTTTTTTTCACGATCATGGCATATAAATAAGTGGTATGATGACTCAAACAAAGAAACATTTTCAATAAAAAACAAAATAAAGTCACTGCAGATTAAAATTGGAATGATCTGAGGACAGGAGTAATGGAATGAAGAGCTTGGACTAAAACGTATTTACATGAGGACCTAATTGCAAATGTTTTTGCCAGAAATTTAGGAAATTACTAGTGAAAAATAACTGAAGGAAAGGACCTATCTTGGATATGAGGCACAGATTTACTAGAAAAATAGAATATTTTTCTTCTCTTGCACCACCATTTCTCTGAGGATAAATGTACAAGTACAGCACACACTCCCACTGCATGTGATGCAATTTCAGATGCTCAGCTGAATAGACACCCAGCCTGTGACAAGGATGAAGGCAAAATCAGGATATATTTTTGAGGTATTTTCTGTGGACACAGAAAACCATGTGTGTCATTATTTGGCAATGGTAACCAGTGAAATTCTGTACTGCCATTAAATAAAAGGAAGATCAAATGGAGAAAGGCTACTAGGAAAAGAGACTACTAGAAAACAAGTTTATGGTTGGTGTAATAGCAGAGTTCAGAACATGAAGTTGCAGGTCTTGGCCAATCCCTTTTCCTTGGGCTGAACTGGCAGCTTTTGTTAGTCTGTCTCTATTGGAAGCAAAGTGACAGTTCTGATCTAGAAGCAAAAACCTTGTGGTGGGATTTGGCTTTGCTGCTTTTTTTCAGGGTTTTGAGATTTTTGAGTTTGTTTGTTTGTTGGGTGATTGTTTTTTTTTGTTTGGTTTTGTTTTGGTTTTTTGGTCTCAGTAGAGCACAGATATCCTAACAGGCTTTTTCAGAAAAGCTTTGCATTTATATTTACACCTTCATGCAGAACCAAGATTACAGACATAGAATATATATTAACAAAATAACAACTCCGTTTGCATGGTTTGTGTTTCATGCCACTGTAAAGAGTGCATTGTACCATTTTACACTCAAAGGAAGAACCATTAACTTCCAAATAGCTTACTGCTGCATTTTCACTGGTTTATACTTTAGATTTTTTTGCATTCAATCAAAGTAACAGTTTGTTGAATCTGTTATCCTGTCCTCCATAGTAGCTATGGGCAGATAATTCATGCAACAGTTTAAACTTTATTCCTTCATAAGGAGCTACTTGATACCATACTGATGCATAAAGTTTCTTCCTCACCTCTGGTAGGTAGAAGTTAGATTCCAGTCTGAAAACTTAGATAATAGCCATTCTTTAAATATTTCTTATACAAACTACATTACTGCTGTCATGCACTAAACATCACTGTTAACTGGCAATACTCATCTAGAAACATGGACTATATATGACTTGTCAAAACAACTGACCAAGTCTGTCTACTCCCTTCTCTTATTATTTCTGAGGCACAAGTGAGGAGGGAGCTGCCAGCCATCTGAATAGCTCTATGCCCAGTTGTCTTTTCCATCAGCCCAGCACATGGTAGTCAGAGAAAAATGAGAAAATGTCAGTGAAAGGCTTCTGTGAAAGCAAACAGCAGGGACTGGGATAAATCAATGATTCTGGAGGTGGCATTGAAAAACAGCCAAAACTTCCCTTGACAGATATGGACAAACATATGTTGCATGGAGAATCAGCAACATTTCCATTGCTTCAGGGAAGTACCACTTCCTGCAAGTATACCCAGCCTCATTGATTTGGGCGTGTTCAGTAAGCCCAGTTCCATGAGGACTAACCAAATTTAAGTGCAAATCCTCTGGTCAGTCCATTAGGTGCTGGACACATGACTATGGAAAGCACCATGACACATGACCCAAGTGCTTTCATAAGAAGCTGTGCAGCCAGCTGTACCAGAACAACAGTGCATCACCAACATAAATAAATAATGGCAAAAAAAAAAAAAAAGATTGTCCACATATTAAAGTACCGATCTAAAATTCAGTTTTGCTCTATATGAGATCCTGTCTGTGGTCCAAGGCAAATCATCTAGTGGTGCTGCAGTGACAATTCTGTTCACCCCATTAGTGGCATGATAATACTTTTCAGCATTAGAAGCATTTCTTAAGGATCAATACATTAAGGATTTTTAAATATTCAGATAAAATGTTGTTGGGTGATTAACCAAGTTAGCAAGAAACGTTGCTAATTTTTTTCTGCCCCTTTTATTAATGCCATGAGGTTCACTGCCTCAGATCTTGGGGGAGCGATGCCACATTTGTGTAAAAAGGCTTTTCTGCTATCACTTTAAAACTGAAAGGCTGTGATTTTATTGTGAACCCTTTGTTCTTGAGTTCTGAGACAGTTAAATCAGTGCACCTCCTTGACCTTCTCTAAACCATTAATAATTTATACACCTCTTTCATTTCACCTCTTATTCATCTCTGTTGTTACGTAAATACCCTAATCTTTTTAATCTCTGCATGTATGGAACTCTATCCATGCCTCTGATCCTTCTCATTACTATTCTCTATCTCATGTTTCATTTCTGGCCTAAGTGAAATTAAGTGACCAAACTGAATGAATAGTCCAAATGGAAGGTTACTATTGTTTCATGTAATATGTCTATAATGCATTTGATTTATTTCAGTATATTTTCTTTTTTTTCCCTTGTGTACATAGGTGTTTTCAACAGGAAGGCCACACTAAGAGTACAGTCTTTTGTCTGAATATAGCTGCTCATCATTTAGGATTTCTTAGGCTGAACAAGCAGGTCTAATAATTTTTTTCCACTGTTTGCTAATCTTTTCTTACTTTATCAGCTGCTTTTGGACTACAGGCTTCCAAACAGTAGCTCTCTGCATTCTGCACCACAGTGTTCTCTCCATTGTGCTCTTACTAATTTATTCTGTCTCTCCTATGTCAACACAGCTTTTTCCTAAGATTTTCTCCAAAATTCTGGGTTTTCTTCAACTTTATTTGTTATGCAAATATTTAGGATCCCACCATATCTTGTATTGCTGCCTTATGCCATTGTTTTGCAAGAATCCAAACCTGACCATCTGGGCACAACAAGAAGACCTTCACTCACCCATTTCACTGTTCTATGTTTAGCTTTGCATTTCCTTATCTGCTCCCATAGACTCTCTTGCTTATCTGTTATGATCTTTTCCTGTCTGCCTTCCTTTCTGTTTTGCATTAAATCAACAGACTCCTGCCTGTCTGTACAGCACACCAACTGTGCTGTACCATCATTTTCTGCTGCCCATGAAGAAGGTGCCCTTGTGCTCCAAGTCCTGTTGATGCCAATTTAGTTAAATCCAGCTGTAGCACAGTGTGGACTATTGTGTGAGTACAGTAATCTCAGGCCAAACACATACTTTGCAAAACACCCCTGGGGCTCCCTAGGCAGAGCTCTTGCCAGCATGTCCTTCATCAGGCACTTCCCAGAAATGTGTGTCTTGTCTTATGGCTAACTGTTACCAGAAGTAAAATCTATTCTCACCTTCTGCCAGAACTGAGATTGGTAAAAACTGTATCACATATTGTCTTTGAATTCATCATCCAGTAATATACATGCCCTCAATTAGATATTCATGTCTGCCAAGCAGGCAGCTCTCTGACCAGACCTAGTGATGTCTCTCATTTCATATATGAACTGCTGTCCATTTCATGCCAACTCCTATGATTAGAACTCAATTCTCTATTTAAAAAAGTGTGCCCACCACACCCATCATCTTGTGTAAGAAATAGCTTCATGCATTACATGGTCCTCACAATCTGGTCAATGCCAGAGTATAAACTCTTTTATTCTTAATCCCCACTTAGAGTATAGAATTAAGTTGAGAGAGTGAGCACATATACATCTCAAGT
The DNA here is from genome assembly GCA_013397555.1 of Urocynchramus pylzowi. NCBI lineage: Eukaryota > Metazoa > Chordata > Aves > Passeriformes > Fringillidae > Urocynchramus > Urocynchramus pylzowi. The sequence goes on from VZRH01006476.1 coordinate 111,224, forward strand.
AAAGAAGCAAATACAACAGTATATTCCATTGCTGGAATCCATCTCACAGAGATGTGTGCATTGTGCTCAGGAAAACCAGTTCAGTGTCAGCTACTAACAGTGACTCTTGCTCCACACTACATAGTTCTGCAGTCTACACAACACTCAACTTGGAATGCAGTTTTTTGTGATGGGATGCTCACAGTGCTGGCACATACAGGTGAGCTGGTGGAAACCTTTGTTTGCAAACAGCTTGGTCTACAACTCCTCCTTAAAGCAAATTTTTTGCGTCCCTTGATGCTAACAACTTCTGCAAGCTAATACATTTAGTAACCACAGAATCCTTGCCTTTCAGCAGAACAAGTACTTTGGGCAAATACTTAGGCTATACTACTTTTATTCTTCAAATGTTTGTTCTTGGACACACGACTCTTCTTACATTGGACCGCTACATACCAAAACCTGTATCAAAGGCTATTTCTAAGAGCATGCAGCATCTAGGAAAACAGTTATTCATCCTCATTGCCCCCCCTCACATTCATCAATCTTATATATTCCTAATAGCATCTCAAAGTCCAAAAATTATTTCCTAGAAATCGACAGAGCTCAGTTCCTCTCACCTTCTCCTTGACCACATTTTGATTGATATACTTTCCACAGTATTTGCTCATAATTTTTGTACCTTCCTATTACATGTTGCTTGTTTCTTGATGCCTCGTTTACCTTCAAGAAGGTCATCAGTACTGCTCTTAGGACTTTTTCTTGTGTGTGTTTCAATTGACATTAAAATTACTTTGAAGACAGACAGATACTTAAAGCTACTTGTGGTCAGCCCAATGCTGACAGTAAAGGTAGTTGCCTTGCCTTATATCAAAACATGTACTTGACTTCACCTAAAATGGTATATTTATCCTAAAACAGATCCTATACCCACAGTCTATGGATAAGGCTAATGACTTATTTTCAGTGTGACTTCAGTACAGGTTCTGATATTATCTGAATATTACCTCCCTCATTTCTTGTGGAACTACATTACCACTGTAGTCTGCTGTAAATACTTACTGTACACAATGTGGTGGTTGGTATGTTTGCCAATTCCTTTCTGTAGGGAGTTTAAAAACATTTCATTGTCTCATACAGTAAACATGGAAATATACTTCTAAAACAACCCTGCACTGTAGGTGTCCATTTCCTTGAAATACATTTGCATGCTGCTAGGCAATTTTCATTTCTCTTTTCCATCAAGGACTTCATTGCTGTTCAACAGTGGGAGGTACAATCCCATTGGACTACTGGAAATTCTAAAAAATAATTTATCATTGGAGGAGGGTGGGTTTTCATGGACAATATGTACTCACTTCACTGACTTCAGAAAGATTTTACTACCTTTGATCACTTTGTAGACATTCTTCCAAAATCTAACCACTTTTCAGGCTCAGCTATCAGCTGGAATTACAAGGCAGCTGGAATGTAATTGGCTGCCAGTCTAATAACAGATCTTCAAACATTATTTGACATGAATACATATATACATGTACATATTACTTTGGGGATCACTTACACATGGCAATCACTTCAACAGGCTTCTTTCATTACCCATACTGCTGCTGACCACTATGATGTTAGTTTCAGCTTTGGGCTAAGTATTTCTAGTCCTGATACCTGTCCACAGACTGCGCACTTGTTTTTTCTACTTTTCGTGCTGCTTTCTGATGCCTGCCCTAAACCATTGTATCAGCCTCAATGTCTCCTAATTCCTCACTTTCTTTATTGTGAGCCAGTAGATTGGTTTGGGCTTTTTTCCTAGTAGCCACTATAGCTTTGATACTTTCCCAGGAGAATGCAACAGCTGTGGTTAGTAGAAGTATTGCTATTGCACAGGTTATATGTTTCCTGACAGTCTTTCCCATAAGAAATTTGTCTGCCACATACAAATCTGTCATTAACAAGGAATCTTTAATGTTTCCAGAGTTTCTGGGGCTACAAGACTTCTCAGCTCTTGTTATAATTTCCTCTTCTGCTTGGCTTTGAGTAGAAAATAACAAGATGCACAACAGCCTCTTGTCCATGATCTCCTTCTGTGGGGTTCACGTTACTCAAAAAGCACTTTTATCAGTCTGCCCAGTGTTTCAGACACAACAGCATCTTATTTGCTTCTCTTCCATCTTTTCTCAGAAAGATAGCAAAGAAAACCTTTACTGTCATTTTCTCATCTTCATTCATTTTGCACATGCTCAATTACATTTTTAACCGCTTCCTTTTTTGTGTAGGTAATTTTGTCTGGAAATACACCATTAAATTTTTTTAAGTCTCCCCAGACCACCTGTTTATTCCTAGTTTTGTTTTCCATTTAATAATATTTGAAGGGGAAGGTGTGTCTGCAATTATTGCTGCTGACACGTTTCTGCACCATGTACTGGACCATAGTACCAGAAGACTCCATGTTTATAACACCAACCTGGCTTTTTAACAAGCTATTTACACAGATGCTGAGGCTACAATTAACAGCAAAGCCACATGCATGCAGATTTGCTTATGTGTGGTCTTTCAGACCTCCCTGCAACCCATGTTCTTTCCCCTGGTTTCACACAGATTACTGCACTCAGTTATCTTTATTTACTTTCCCAGCCTAAGGAATTGTACGTGATTTAACAGCAGCTAGAGAAGTCGGATGCTGAGCACTTATCAGTAGTGGTGGCAGCTGTTAGTCCAATAAATCTGTCTTTGCCAGCTTGGCTGGAAAATACCTTATATTCAGGTACTCACTTAAGCAAGACAAACTATGTTAAATAGAATTCCTTTCAAACAAGCCAATTTTAAGTATTAGCTCTCATAACTTTATTTACTTCCTAGGAAACTAAATTTTTGAAACTTTGTGCTCATGTTGCATGTATAATACAAAAATACACAGATAAAATAAGCAGATTTGAGAACTGATGAGCTTTACTTGAATCTATCACTGTCTTTTTAGATCTTATCTCACTTGAACTGTGTCAACCATCGGGGACATCCAAAAAGACTGTGCCTGATAAAGCAGTATATTATGCTGATAGAAGAACCTTTAGCGTACTGAAATTTACTCTTTGATCATAGACTATGACGGTATCACCAAGAAAAGGATAAAAGGCACATTTAAAATTACTTTAGGTAAAATATTTATACATTACTATTTCTAAATTGAAATACACATAGAGATGTTCTAAAACATACGACTTACTAAAAATAAACTCTAAGCTCTTCCTCTGGTGTTTGACTCAAGCAGCTAAACATAGCAAAATATATCACAATATTTTGATAGAGCATTAAAACATGACCATGAAAATGCCTTCTCTACTGTGCAGGGCTCTTTAGTTATTAATCTAGAAACATCCCCTAATATTTCAAGCCAGTCTGAAATGATATGGCATTTTAGACTTTGTGCTTAAAGCATTGTGTTTCTCTCTGTAAGTCAGCAATTAAAGATTCATTTCCCATTTAAAAATTAAACAAACAGCTATAAATGTATGATACAGCACCAATTACAAAATTAAGACTATATTGCCTTTAAGAAAATCCAGCTGTTTTTCATTCATCCAAATATATTCAATCTTACTTAAAAATGAGTATCTATGTAAGGGCATATTGTATTTTTCCAGGAAAGGAGACATAGCATGTTTCCTTACTCCACACTGCAGAAGAAGTGGCCGCATCTGCTCACTTCAGAAAGCATATGGATGTTCAAACACTATATCAAGGTATATATTTCAAGGAGAAAATTTAACTGCCTGGGTGTCACACTTTAATACAGTATAGCTGAAGCAGGAAGATGAGAATTTTTAAAAATTTTCTCAGTTAATTGATTGATGAATAACAGCTTCCAAGAGCAGACCTTTATTCATCTCATTTCATATACCCTGATCTGAAATTCACTCGGATTACCGCAGGTCATAAAAAAATTATAACTAAGGACACACTGAAGTGTGCACTGCACACTGCATACTTGCATTTTCTATTTTCTAGCATTTTTCTGGGATTTTAATTTACTGGTGATACATGACCAGACTGCCTATTTGTACAAAACTGCTTTTAGAGCTTGAGTCAAGAAGTATTAGAAGTAAGTATTTCCCTGCAGAGTTTCTGTGAAGGGCAATAACGACCTGGTATTATTTCCCTCTCTCAGGAGTGAGAAACTTTTTACAAGCTCTCCAACATAAATAAATGTGAAAGCTTCTCAGTTCTAACCTGAAAATTTTATAAATATAGATATTGATGCAAATATTTCCATTCTTTCTGCCAGATTAGTTTTCCTGCCCAAGAGCTTATACAATTCAAGAGATATTTGCTAAAATGATAGCTATATAGGTACAAACATCTTAGCAATAAAAGAGCACTAGCATGAAGTCTGAAACATGAAATCTATACATATTATAACTTATTGTGGATCTATCCAATTTTATCACTGCTGAATGGTTTTAAAATGTTGAATTCCTTTCATTTGTGCAACTCCAGCAAGCATATACATGTCAACTCTTTCAATTATAGATACCTAATACCAGGCAGCCAAATTGTCTAAATAGTAAAAAGGACATTTAAGAGATTTGGGCTTTGAGATAGCAAGAGTCGATTAGAAACATAATAAAAACAGAAAGCTTTGGAACACAGTTCAAAATACATCTTCTTGAAGTATGACCCACCATGCACCATGTTCAGCAGCTGTGTAGCTTGCAGTACACCTCATTTGAGCTGGGCAGGGCCCTGTACAGAACAGACATGTTTTTCACAGGGACACCATGTTCTACACTGGGTAGGCATGCCATACACTGACTACACTTAGCCCTTCACTGGGCAACCAATGGAAGACAAAGATATACAGCTTGAATGAGCAAACATTCAGCCTGAGAATTACTAGAGGAAAAAATTAAATTCACATAGAACTCAGGGTTGTTTGTTCAGCATAAACCTAAAATGTGTTCTGTTCATACAGATTTTTATTTTAAAAGGAACAGTTGTTCTTCAAAAATAAATAAATATTTTGCAACAGAACTCCATCATCTCTGATACTGATCACAGTGTTTCCTTTTGTCATAAGAGTAAAGGAGCATAAGCAGTTTTTAGCAGGCCATATCAGGTAAATACTATCAACATCCATATATATTCAATCAGACAGACAACTTCCTTTTTACTGATTTTGGTGTCCATCAGTGTTGCAGCACACACTACAGTTGAGACAGCAATGATATACAGAGCATCACCATACAATTTCAGAAGGCTTTAAGCACCCACCCATAAAAAGCAACACCATACTATAACCAAAGCCTTCAGGCATCCACCTGTACAGAGCAACATCGTGTCACTTCAGAAGGCTGCAAGTATCCACCCTTCTTGGCCTTCATCACAACCTTTTATACCCCTCATATACCACCACCACCAGAGGACGAAGGGAAACTTGATCTCAACCTGGGGACACCTCCGCCCAGGATTCCAAAAGGAAGGAGCAGAGGAAAATTCTTGAGGATGACTCCGAAAGATTTCTTCAGCTACCTACTCCTTGCCCTCGGCGTCCTACTGGTAGGATTTTTCTTGTTGACAAAAATTCTCGAGATACTGAGAGCGCTAGACTTGTGGTGGACTTCTCTCAGTTCTCCAGGGGGAGAAACAAGATGTCCTTTCCAAAATACTCTGCTCCCTTTGGTGATTGCTTAGTGCACCTGGGCACTCCACATCTCATTGCTTTCAATGCTGCTCACCTGCTTTTCACAGTTGTGGCCCATTAGGGACGAGGCTCGGCCACAACCCCACTCCCAGTTACCACAAACTGTGTGCCTATGCATTAGCTCTACGGATAGACCTTCCTTTTTGTCTTTTGAAATGTCCATAACACTATTGGGAAATTTATTTCTAAATTATAAACTAGGCAGGAACTTTTGTAATAAATAGTGGGTTTCAAAACCTCAGTTTTTTGGAAGTCAGTTTTTAACATTAATGTGAACCGTCATGGCAAGAGGTTTGCTGGGCACAGCTAGAGCAAAGAGAACAAGCAAAGCACAGAACAATAACATTAGAGAAGAGGACATTATTGAACAGAAGAGATAAAATGGAATGCCAAAAAAATTACGATGTGAGGAATCAGAAGGTTTAAGTAACTATGAACTTCAAAATTACTGTTTTACTTATAGCTTGGTGAGAGAATAAGTTGTCAGCTAACTGATAACATCTCAGCAACTGTGTAGAAATAGCCTAAAGCTCAGACTCAAGCTGAATTAGTCACTTCTTCACAGTACTTCCCTGCAAAAGCCTACTCAAGGGTCAGCTCTACATCAACACAACTACTTCATCTAGCAGAGAAACTCCGTGTATTTTTGAGAGCACATAAACTTCCTTCAGGGATGTGCTGCAGGATACTGTGACTGATTTGCCCTCAGAATGCATCTTATCATGGAGGTCAGCAAAATGTACTCAGCTTCTGAGGCCCACTCTGTCCTACTGCAGCTTGTAACAGAGACGTACAATTTCAAGGTTTCAAGGTTTCAAAGCATTCTGGGGCCGTGCAACTCACATGAAATGTGTGGGTACAGCCAGAAGCCATTAACAGCTGTAATACCTTTGCATTTACCTGCTAAGTTGCATAAAGTATCTAATGGGAAGTTCACATGGCTAAATATGGCTCTACTTGCTCTGATAACTGTTACCCACACATTTATCCTTTCTAAGCTTGTTGCTTTTCTTCACGGCCTGAAGTTGTGTTGGGGAGGTTAAGGTTGGATATTAGGAAAGGTTTCTCACCCAGAGGGCGGTTGAGCACTGGAACAGTTTCCCCAGGGAAGTGGTCACAGCACCAGCCTGACAGAGCTCAAGAAGAGTTTGGACAACACTCTTAGGCAAATGGTGTGATTCTTGGGGATGGTGCTATATTGGGCCAGGAGCAGGACTTGATGATCCTTGTGGGTCCCTTCCAGCTCAACTCATTCTGTGATTAAAGATGAGTTTCACAAAGAATTCCAAGGACTTATTATGAGGATCCAATTAAATACTCAAGACCTTGCATTCAAAACTGTTTGGAAAAGAGACAGTTTTGTGACACAGGTTTGTTATTGTCCAAGGTTTTGGGGTATTTGAGTTTGTTGAAATTAAAAGTAAACAAAAACAAACAACAAAAAAGGCAACACAAAACCAGTAGGTTGCATCATCTACAAAATATTTCTTCCATGTATTAAACAGGTGAGATTATTTAAAATTAGCTAGTCTGTAGCTCTGGCCCCTATTATTTTCCTTTCTTCTGTATTCTTCTTTGGAGTTGGGAAGGTAGTCAGAAATGAGCTCTTGCCCATTTTAATCACATCTTCCCTTCAGAATCAACCAACACAGTCAGCACTATTGGCAAAGAAAAGAATATAACATTTCAAGAGGCAGCAAGCTTACTTGCAAACCCTCATCAATCTCATTTCTGTTTCATTATTTTTTTGGAAAAAATACTTTTATGTCACCACTATATCCTTGCAACAATTATCATCTTCAGCTATCTTTACTTATTTTTGTAAACTAATGCTTTGTATTAATAAATAGAAGTGAGATTGAATAAAAAATGCTGGCAAAGCTAGCAAAAAAAAAAAAAAGCCTTTGAAGAAAAATATTCTGGTGATCATTATCCTTAGACACTATATTAAAGGCTTTCTCTTTTATTCATCTTAACACTGTAGACAAGTGGTAACTGCTTCCAGAGAGCAGTGGAATGAAGGTGCCACAATATTAGCAGTATCACAGCAAGTAGGAGACAGGCTCTGGTGTGAGAGAATAATAATAGAAAATACATCCATTTCAGGGAGGAAATATACTAATTTGTAGTCAACTCCACTCAGAGAGATGCTGAAAACAATTCCTTAAACTGGCTTCCTAAGAAAGATGGTAGGTTATTAGCTCACTGCCTGTTTCTCAAGAGGCACAAACAAGTCCATTACACACAAGAATGACAAATGTTGTTTTTGAAGAAGGGTAGTTAACTATCTCTTCTAATACTAAGATCACTTGGCTCTTCATATCACCTGCATCTCACAGCACTTTGTGAAAACTGCATTTTATACTCCCTTTCAGCAAGGGAACTAAAAACCAAAGCTTTTGTTAAAGTGGGGATGCCTCTGAGGAGCCACAAAAGAGGAAAAAGCATGCCCAAAGTGTTTCTCTTCCTGACAAGAAGATGCATTTCCTTGTCCTCATCCTTCCAAGCTCCCACCTGGAGTAGGTTCCATACCAGAGTAATAGAGAGAAGGATAAAGGCAAGCAGATCAACTGAAAGGAAGCAGCGAGGGGAAGATAAGGATCTGTAAAACCTTGAAGAAAGTATATTCTGATGGAACAGCATGTGTAAAGTTTGCACAGTTGAGAGGGCCTAGACCCAGAGGCAAAGACAGTCAATTAACATTTAGCTGACCTGTCAGCCACCTGTGGAAGAAGACTGACAACACACAGATATGACAACCCTACACTGCACTACATAGTTAGCTATAGTGGGGAATGTGCACCTGTTGCACAATGAGTAACATTCCACCACAACCTAGGGGACAAAATAAAGAAGCACCTAACTGAAGCTATTAGGAAATTTAGTAGGCAACAGGTAATCCCCAACCCTGCAGACTGGGGTTTTATTTTCCCACAATTGCTAAATGAGAAAAGGTGCTATTGGGCTCCCAACAAGAGGAAGACAGTTGTGTTCTACCTGTTTATATCCAGAAGTGTATTTCTTTCCCTTATGTCATTACTCTTCTACAGAGGTCAAGGAATGCCAGAAAAACTCTCTGCTATGCAATTTACCAAAGCAGAATACAGACCTCCTCTTCCAAAAATGCTTTAAAGCAATGCCTTTGCTAGTAGAGTCTATAATCTGCCATATGGAGGTCACAGCAGACACTGCATTGGCTCAATTTCAGCAATTATCTAGAAAACAGTTTTTTAGCCACTAAATCAAGTTTGAGAAAAGCCAAATAATTCTCAGTAGTAAGCCACTACACTCCTCAGTACTTAGGCCTCATGGAAATGGTGACTGCATGTGTCATCCCGAAAAACCTACTCGCTCTTAGACAGCTCTTCACCATCTCTAGAGTCAGACTTCACACTTAAAATTCATCCCTCTGGATTTAGTCAGGATTTTAATATGAAATAGTGTGTCAGTTGTTGCTTATTTGGTTCAGAATTCCTGTGAACCATAAATTACAGGGTTTGAGACAGAACTATTCATGAATGTTTATCTGTATCATCTGATTCCAAGTTTGACCACAGATTCCCTTACTGCTGCTAAACATGTTATGTTTCATGGGAATCCTTTTAATACAATTTAATTTCTTAGCTACCACTTCCTTCACACCAAAGGGAAAAAAAGTAAAAAAGCTGAAAAAACTGGTAGGTACCCTAGCAGTGCAATTTTCAGATAATCCCTCTGTTTAAATGAACAACAAGGACAAAAACATTTATTGCTGAGATCTTTAATTCCAGCTACCCTTGAGCTTTTCAAAATAAATTGCACACTAGAAATAAAGCAAAATACAGTAGATCAGTTCATCTTTCCTATAGTAGAGCTCTATTCTATGCAATACTCCTGCCTGTTTAGTAATGTGGGAAAGACTGCAATTTGCTGTTGTTTCAGTCCCAAGGAACACAAGTCCCTGCTGAGAACAGCAAGTCTGCTAAAAACCCCTGTAAGATACATGACCTTTAGAGAAATGGTGTGCGAGAGGCTTGAAGGGTTTAGTTACTACTCAGCCATGTAGAACATAGCACATAACTTTGAAAACAGTTGTCTTTTCACAAGACATTAATTCTATCACCTTGTATTAATTCTATCACCACATATTTAACTCTACCTGGCCAGACTCCCCTATGTCTTAAGCCTGTACAAGTATTTGCACTTATTCTGTTTTGAAATAAAGAGCATATAAGGTGCCTATCCAACATGGATGGGACATATAACATCTTCTTTCTAATAGCACATGGTCCTCTACATCAAAGAATTGATTAAAATTTCCAAATTCTTAAATATCGGTAAACTACCATCTAGACAATTTGATTAAAATGTATAGTCAAAAACCTACTACAAGATAAAAATTTTTGTCCTAGAAAACTGCAGATTTTATCTGGAAGAATTATAAAACTTATTGCTAAAAATAATCTCTCCAGAACCAACACAGACATCCAAGTAAACTTCTGTTTAATTTTAGTATTGCTTGATCGCTGTTGTCACCAAGAGCCATAGTCATGGGCCATGAAGTCACATCACCTTAACTATTGAAAAGTTAATATTTACTACATAATTATATTTACTTGTGCATTGTCAAAGGTAATTTTTAAAGGCTTCAGGGCAGGAACAGTTAATGATATGAAAAATGAAATAAATGTCTGGTGTCTGCCTGTAATACAGTAAAATCCAGTGGCATTCTTCCACAGTTAACAATATTATGAAAAAAACAAACCATATTTGCCATAGAACTATGCTTTGTCTCCCATATCATCACTTTTCTTATTTGCACACTTCTATTGCTTTGTATAAATACACCATCTCTACATCTTCATTTTTCTAAGGAGAATACACTGGGGGTTTTTGCCTCCCCACCAAACCTCAACTGTCTTTAATTTGGTAGAGTTACAATTCATGTATGATAAAAAGGGGAAAAGGAAAAGTCTCTACATTATTCAACAGTGTTTGACATGACTACAAAACTGGGAAAAAACCACATCCTATAATTGCATGTGCTATCATACTGTGACATTATATTACCAGGTGGTGATAAAACATGACTCCATGGGAAATGATGATACACCTTCACCAACACAGAAAATGTTAGATGCTTTGGAATAGTGTCACTTGCTGTTTTGAGAAAGAAAAGTTCTAATTTATCAGGAAACTTACAGGGTGGCTGCATCCAACACTGAAGAAAATTACTTGAAAATAGTTTCAACTTCACTGCCCAGAGCATACATTAAATGCATTATCTGTATTGAGCTCTGCTGCAGCTCTAAATTTAGTGAAATGTGGTTTTCACCGAGGCTAATGAAACTGGTAATCCCTATGGAGAGTGAAATTTCAGCATTCTCCTTATTCAGTGGCTTCTCATTTTCCAACCAGACCACCTCAGGCTATGATTTATCAGAGCTCAGATGCTAGGTTTGAGGGCCTTTTTAAATATGTGGGTAGGAAACCTTTTTGGAAAACTTGGTTCCCAAAGAAGAAATTATGATACTATTGCACTATTATAAACTCAGAAGTAGTTGGTACCTAGCCACTGAAACTGCCTTCTTTTGACCAAGACCTAAAATACAAGTGTAATTAGCAGAAGACTTTCAAAATATTATTGGGGTACTGGTTTGCAGTTGGGGTTTTCTGGGTTTTTTCCCCCACAAGAGGAAATGTCTGTACTCCTATTTCAGTGATCCTTCAAATTTGAGTGATACAGACCATCCATGGGCGACTGGCAGAAGATCAGCAGGAGCAAACCTAGTCTACCAAAAATTTTCAGAGAAGTCTAACCTAGCCATGTGAGCGGGATTGTTTTGTCCTGTGGCCAGGGTGGTTTCCAGGGTGGTTTCAAGAGCTCTAATGTGGAATTTACTGTATTATCATGTCAGTGTTTGTACAAGATTCAAAGATCAAAAAGCCCCATTTGACGCTTAGTAAAAAGTTAGGACTTACCTCTAGATTAAGACATCTAAAAATCAGGTTCTACATGTGAGCTAGATGTTCTCACTCCCACTGTAGATTGTGGAGAACTGATCAATGTAGTTGGTAGAATCCAAAAGCGATTCAGCTCAAAAGTCTCTTCTGAATCTGGCAGCTCATAAAGCCAGCATAGTTAAAAGCACTGTTTCTGTGGCCAATTTTATACAAATGATGGATGCACCTATCCACCCACTTCATTACTTTCAACTACTCAACCCAAATGACCAGGGATGCATGCTGTTGTGGTGTAACCTCAGTCAGCAACTTAGTCACGTGTTCATTCCCCCCCGCTGGGATGGGAGAGAAAATCAGAAGAGCGAAAATGAGAAAATTTATGAGTTGAGATAAAGACAGATCAATAAGATAAAGCAAAAGACACACATACATGCAAGGAAAGCAAAACAAGCAATTAATTCGCTGCTTCCCATGGACAGGCAGGTGTTACAGGTCTCCCCAGGAGAGCAGGGCTCCGTTACATCTAATGGTAACTTGGCAAAACAAACACCACAACTTCAAATGTGTCCCCCTTCCCTCTTCCCTTCTTTATACACTGAGTGTGACTCCATATGGTTTGAAAAATGCCTTTGGTCAGTGGGGGGCAGCTGTTCCAGCTGCATCTCCCCAACTCCTTGTGCACTCCCAGCCTGTCACTGGCAGGGTAGTACGAGAGGCAGAAAAGGCCTTGCCTCTGTACAAGTCCTTGTCAGCAATAACAAAAACATCTATTACCAACTCTGTTTTCATCAGGAATCCAAAACAGAGCCCCACAAAGAGCCACCTTGAAGACAATTATCCCTACCCCAGCTCAAACCAGCCCACATGCATAGTAGGATCAATCATACACTTTTGTCACAAGGCAAAAATTCACATCTCTACATACCATAAACACTACTTCAACAGTGTCATCACTATCCATATTTTTACTCATCTCTGTGTCTTTACTTCAAAGGTCCACTGTAAATCAAAAAAAAAAAGGAACACTGTAGCAGTTCAGATTTGGTTTAAAAACATAGATCAAATGGTCTCATTTCCTATCAGCATTAAGTCCTTTTGGAGAAATATATAATGCCATAATCTACACAAAGCACCTATGTCACCCTGTTCTTTTGAGATGTTCTAAGCCTTCTGATGTTTACATTCTTGTAATGGAGTTTCTCATGCACTTTCACGTAAATAATGATTGTTTTACATTCTTCTCTGTAGGAGGAGAATTTTGATGGACTGTTAGTTTGACCAGTGTGGTTGGAGAGGTGGCAATGTCATCCTCCAATCCACTGTCATTTTCAGAATTCTATAAATGTTGAGGTCTGAAAAATAAAGTGCTCTTTTCCTGTTCGGATGCTGGAACACCATACGTGAGTTGTGTTATTTTGTGTCACAACGGAGACACACCTAAAATTACCTAAATGCCTGAGCTGCCTGCTGAAAATATACTGATCCTATACATCCTCTATGCAGCCCTTGTTGACTTACACCTATGAAATCCAGTATGGAATTTAAATTGCCCCCTACACAGATTTCTCTAGCTCTGTTCAACAATTGCACCTCGGCATTGCAGCAAGGCTCAAACATCCTCTCAAGCATGACATTTAACTGAAAATGGTTCACCCCTCAGGGAAAGTCTGAATGAAGATGCTAAAGATATCCCCTGCAGATCAGCTTAAAAGATTTTTAGCTTGGCTAATAGATGGAAGTCTCATTGTATTAGTATCAGCTAATTGATTTTGGGGAACAAAACCCTCTTGCTGTAGGTTTAGCCTGCCTTACAACTACCCTATAGTTTGCTGTTAAAGCTGAATAGTCAGAGAAGAGTCTTACCAGATGCAGCAGAGACTGGAAATTGGATGTTTTCCAACAGAGCAATTGGTATAGACACTATCTGGATTATGCAGTCCCTTATTAAGTAGTGTCAAGGATTAGCCAGAACTAAAAACACTTGTGGGATTAGGGATTTATTTATATGAGGACAATCAGGAAAGTGAATTAACTAAAAATGTTACTTTAAAGAGAAGCTGTAAAACTACATTAAATCCTAATGTGGATGTTCTCCTTTAGAAACTACATTTGAATGATCTAACTTCACTGATGAAGTAAATTAAATTAAATTAGGACCACTTGAATTCTGGATAAGAAGGTCCTTAGGGGTTTTAATGACGTTTAACTGATCTATTTCTAAGTCACATCTTTAGTTGACTCACATTAATTTTCACGAATTGCTCCGTGTAGATAAGTCTCAAGTTCTGAAATAAGGAAAGCCCATAAAAAGAAAAGTGACTGCTAAATTAATGGCAACAAAGCATTCCTAAAAACAGTTGCAACACAGCTTGCTCATCTGCAAAGGCAATAGCAATCACGATGACTCTGGATCTGCATACTGAAGGACAAGATTTAGTAACAGGCTCTCAAATAAGTCTTCTTGTGACAATGCCCAACTGAGGCTTCTTCTATATTTCTCAGATTGAAAATTGCTTGCTCTGCAAGTCCTAAAAGAAGACTTCAAATTTTAGGAAACTCTAAACATTTTGGAAGGTATTTAGGCCAAAGTTAAGATTTGTAATTAAAGAGCTGGAAACTACTGGTCAAGAGAGTACCCTTTTTTTATTTTTCATTCCAAGTTGAACTGTTGGAGGCAAAATGAACAAAAAATCCCCCATAACTCCATTCCTTTTTTTTTTCCTGTTTCTGTAATCTATGCAATCCATGGTTGACAACTCATAACCAATCTATTTCTTGTATTGTATCAGAAAGCCAATGGGACAAATTGTATTACTGACCTTTCTGCTTTTTGTTCAATATCCTATTTCCAGAGTGGAAGGAACTACGTAGTTCCATTATATTACTGATATTTGAGTCAAATTGTGCAACAATTCTTTTGTTGTAAATTCAGCTAATTAGTCAGTGTCATCCTTCTATTGTGCATCTGGAATTCCTTCTGTGATTTTTCTGTCTATAGAACAATTGCTAATACAGATATTCATATCTTAGGGTGTACATAAAACTTCATTCCCTCATACAAGGTTTCCTTTTCCTCAAGAGGGCTAATATAAGAATATGCACTTAAATTTTAATAGCAGGCATCATAAATAGTTTTTCCTTACACAGAGATAGTTTTTCAAATCCCTCTCGTGACATGTGCAGTAATGAGCATCTTAACACTTGTAGGTGGGTTGTAGTTACAGCAGTTCAGAGAGTATATCTATACTCAGAGGGAGAAAAAAAGGCTGGAACCAAGCTAAAATATGCTGAATCATTGGTTCAATTTCTTTTCTCTTCACCACTGTCAGTCAGTAAAGGCAAAAACACCCATATTATGCCTCAAAAACAAAAAACCTCACTGATTTTCCTTGTGCAGAGAACAATCTGTGAAGGCCTAACCTTTGTAGCTGATAGCAAACACATGTTTAGATTAAAATGCAGGTCTTAAAATACCCTGCTCTTGAACACATGCACTTACAAGGATGTTATGTCTAATTTTGGCCTTTTGGAAGGGTAACTATTTTCAGAACCCATTTTATTGAAGTCTTAGGGTACTTGCAGAAATAAAGTACTACATGTTGATTCAGTATAAAACAAAGTTTTGAAAATCAAGATTCATCTGGTGCTTTCTCCTCACTTAAAAGAATAAAAGAAAAATATACTTTGCACCAAAAGCCAAAGACATTATATTATTTTCATTAATTATGGTCTAAAAACATTCAGAGCTGTTCAAGGAGCAGAAAACCTAAAAAGCTTATAGAAGAGCTTAGTTTGGCACCTTTAATTTTTTCTCTTATGGAATGAAGACTTCTGAATTTTCATTACTAATCCCTGATGTTTTGCCCATTACATCATCATTTTCAATAGAAAGGAAACATAACCTGCTTATTTCAGAGCACTGAACAAACCAACGAAAGTGGGAAAGGTAAACATTCACAAACAAGGTAAAGAATGCAATTTGTCTCTGAACTTTCTGGAAAACACAAGGGGCTAAAACCAGAGCGGTTAAGAAGAGGAAAGTTTGCCAGTTTTAAAACTGAAGAGGAAGCCAGTTTAACCTTGACTTAGTCAGTGTTTGTGAAATCCTAGCATCCATGCCGACCTTTAAATGAAAAAAATAACCTTGTTTCTCAATTACTCTGGGGTGATAGCAACTGCAGAAATTCTTTGGTTCTGGTATAAAATATCCTGATTTTATTTTTCCATCAGAAAAGATAAATTGTTTCATTCTCGGGTTTTGAACTTGTAATGGCTTGAGCACACAAGTAATCCTTCTGGTTTCTGAAACACCGTATGTTTTTCAAGACTGTGTTTGTTTGTTACGTGTTTGTACTCTCTTTTTCATGACAAATATAACAAGTAAAATTGCAAAAGCCTGCTTAGTTCAGCAAAAACACCCTGTTTTCTGTTTTTCAACGAGCTGAATCCACTCATGAGTGGCTGAACAACTAATAGTGGCTGTAAAAAAAGTCGGACCTTGTGGCAGAAGTAAGAGAAAGTGGAAGAGGAAGCAGGAATAACAGAACCTGAAATCCTCCTTTCAGCACTGCCAAACTATTGGATGTGCTCAGAGATCTCATCTCTTTGCTGGTTTAAATACCCAAGTATGACATACGAAAACAAGCAAGCCTCTCTGCCCTTTTCTCTTCCCTTGCTTCCTAGGGGTACAGCTCTGCTAAAAAGAGCTGTTTGGTCTTGTAAGATTTAAGAAACATTTATTTTTAATTGATGTTCAAGCATTTCTAGTATCTCCACTGCACTGAACACAATCTAATAGGGAAAGACCTGCCTACTTAATAATAACTGCAATTATTTCTCACTCTAGTCAAGAGTATTGAGTCTCCTGACAAGACATTTCTCTATGGTTTATCAAAAGCAGAGGTTTTCTTGCTCTAAAATTTAGAACAATTTCTTTACAGTTTCCATCCTCTCAAAAAATAGTTTGTGCAGTTAAACTTGAGTCGTTTCCAAGTACCTTTTTTGACTACACGTCAAAATTTAAAAGAGAAAAGTTTTCCTTTATGAAAGTCAGCATTAAAAGCTCTTAATAAAAAAA
This sequence comes from Urocynchramus pylzowi, assembly GCA_013397555.1. Taxonomy (NCBI): domain Eukaryota; kingdom Metazoa; phylum Chordata; class Aves; order Passeriformes; family Fringillidae; genus Urocynchramus; species Urocynchramus pylzowi. The sequence goes on from VZRH01006476.1 coordinate 127,915, forward strand.
TTGGTTTACAACTTTAACCATAAAATTGTTACTGGAAGAGTATATTCCCAAGATGGAAAATATTTTGGGGGAGAGAAACAGAAACTTATTTGTAAATAATCATCAAGATGTACTGGCAGACTTTGCTGGCTTGCACAAAATGCAGTAAAGGAAAAAATGTTGCCCTTTTCTATCTATATTTAAATTAGACCTTTGTTCAAAAGCCCATTTCAGATCATATTTTTTTTTTGCTTAAACCAACACTGGAAGAGGTGAACTATTTAAAAAAAGAAATCCCCCCCAAATGAAAAAAGAGGATTATCCAATTTTATTTTCTGTCCAGTTTTGATGAAACCTCAGTGATAAAAAAATCCTCATATGCTATCCTACATAATACATTGATACATAAACAGCATGTGCAAAAATCCTAAATATACAATAAAATTTTAATGCATATTAAATATAACATATCAAAGTCATCAGCCTTACACTGTAAAATAATACAAGTACAGAGATTTAAAAGTCCCATAGGACAGCCTTTCACGCTGTCTTCTGCTCTTTTCCTGGACTAGAAATACTCTCATGGCTGGTCCTTTTACAAAATTTACCATGGACAGTTAAAATACATGATATTTTCATTCTGAATGTTACATCTACAGACCCCCAAATATACCAATAGTTTTATTTAAACAGCTAAATTTTACTATTGATTGGAGAATGGAAAACAGATGTTTGTGTGTGTGTGTGCATGTATAGGAAATGTAAGTGTAGGAGGGAAGGAAAGCAGAACCAAATGTGAACTCCTGCATACAAAAGATGGTGGTAGCAAGTGTGGGGTGTAACATATGTTGGAACGCTGTTCTTAATTTTAACATTCCTTTGGATGGGTAAATCCATGGCAATTATACCACTAAGATTCTTCAGACACTTGCAAGCAAGCATAGGAATATAAGAACAGAAGAATGATAGGAAAGGACTACAATTAGAGGGAAGTCATGGATAAATCAGCAGATAATATGCAGGAGTACTGAGATGACTGATGGACAGAAAGTGAGAAGGAAAAATAGTGTAACTAGTGACTCTAGAGTCTCCAGAGACTGAGGTTTGCCTGCTGAGCTCTGCAGCAGTGGGTCTGTGGCTACAAGAGGTGTGAAGCATATGCTGGCTATGGTATGGAACCCATGGAGACCAAAGGAAAGAGTGCACATAAGAGGAAACAGCTTCTTACTCAATTACAGACACACTGTCAATTATCCTCCTTGCTTCCTCTTTTTAGAGTAATAGTTTATTCCTGTGTTGAAGGTAACAGAAGAGGCCAGGAACCTCTGTAAATTAGAGTTATACATACAAGAACTCGGTGAGAGACAATTAGGAATACTTTTCAAAGGCTAGTTGTTAAAGATCTTCTGTCTCAGGTTATTTCTAAAACAGAGATGCAATATCTAACCACTCTACACAAGATACCGAGTTGATGGCAGCAAAGGTCTTTTCAATACATGGGGTACTATAAGTGTTAAGTATTATTATCATTACTACTACTAAGAAGAAAAGAGTAAAATATGATATTGAACAAAGGGCAACACACTGCAATATTGTTACATCCTGGTTTAAAATAAATATATTTCTATCACTGGTAATAAAAATATACTATAAAATGGAAACTTGCAAAAATAAATCTCAGACAAGTAATCTAAGGAGGGTGGAAGTGATACAAGAAATTGGTACTGGTTTGCTTGATAGCTTTTATGCTAAATGGCATAGGGATTGGGCTGAATACTCTAGACTGTAATATTCTCTGTTAAGGTTGATTTGTTCAACTCTATCACTCTTGTCAGAGTTTGGTCTTTGATACATCTACTGGGGAGAAAAATCAAATATTATAAACACTCAAGGCAATGATATAACTCCTGCACTGTATTTTTTTCAGTTTGAAGCTACTGCAGGCCACTTAGATGTTGCAAATCCCTTTATTCCCTCCACAGGAATCTGAACACACTGACCTTTCTTTACCCTACGCAACTTCCAGTGGAATAAAGAATATGCTGGTTTGACACTAGTCAGGGTAGCTTGGATGTACATATCCAAGCTGACTTAACTAACCAATTCAGTGACTGACAAAAGTCCATCCTGAGGCAGGATGAGTCTCTGTACAGACTGTTAAAGCCTAAATACATCAAACAGCCTAAATGAAACTCCAGGCCCCTGTCTGGCTACACTGTGCTGGGTACCCAGAAGAGCAGTGTTAAGGCCAGCTCAGGTGTATCCTGAGGAGCTATAGCTACATTGCTATACTGGAGTGTAGCTGTATGATATGAGAGAAGACTGCAGATATTCATCAGCTTTGAAAATTAGAAATTGCTCAGGATAAGAGCAGTAAAGAGACAAAGACAAATTTGTAAAGGAAATAAGATTTTACATTCTGGAAATTGCGTTTGGACATAAAGACTGATTAATGAAAATTTAGTGATTTTTAGCATCGAATCACATTTACTCATGGTGGTTAGAGGTCTCACCACTACTGGTTATGCAGTAAATTCCTAATCAATTAAATACATTATGTTTCCTCAGTTCCATGTGAAGCTTTGGTGGGAAGATTTCTCACGAGAAACTGATCCCAGTCCAAAAGGAATGCACAGGAATGCACAGATTCTGAAGATTTCTATCTTTAACTTTCTGGGCAACAAGCTTGCTCATTTGCTTACTTTGCTTAGCAATTTTGACAACCAAAGGTAGCAAATGACAACTCAGATGGGAGCACTACTTCCTTATGGATTCATTTCTACCTCGTTTTTGATTTTATTTTGAGCAAAATATCTCTATAGATATTCTATGGAAAAAGCTAAAATCCCCAGAAAAGAAAATATACAAAAGTCAGTTGCAACTTATTTAAAATTTATTAAGTACTTCAAACATTTTGGCAGGCACATAAGTCCCAACAATATTTTTGGGAAGGGAGGGCAGCAGAGCAGTTTCTTAAGAACTTTATCATTTTTGAGGGGAAACACCAGAAGTTTGTTGTATGAAATTAAGGGATGAAGGCAATAGCAGCTTCAAATCCTTTTTTTGGTCATGAACTGGTCTACAGCTATATAGTTAATCATGTGATTTCATTAAGATACCATTTATTAAGGAACTTAAGCCTGCCAGATTTTAACCATGAATGATTCTATTACCAAGAATAAAATTATTGGAAGACCTTTATCTATTTGGATTCTAGCTATTCAGAAAATGAACAAAAAATATTATTTGAAATCTTTAAATATTAAAGATATATATACATTTTAAATTAGAGGATGCTATCTTTATTTTGATATGAACTGTTTTAGCAAGCTGTATTTTTAGGGTTATTTTCTTAAACTGACCTGTTTTCTGTTCTGAAATTCCTTTTAATCACCCCCTTGTTGTACAGTCTTACACACTAAGTCATTGTTATCATATAAGTTGTCCCAAAGAGGTAACAAATCATTACATTTCTGGACAAATAGATATGCTACAAAAACACTTCTAGCAGGAGCAGTTACAGCTTGATTAAAGGTGAAACAAAATGAAAGTGAATGCTAGATTTTTGTGCCTCTATAATGTTTTTCTTTACTTGATCTTTAATCTTTTAGAGATACTAAAAGAAGAAGACTGGTGCAATTTGTTTCAACAATAACAGTGTTAGTTCAGAAGGAATGCCTCCAAAGGTCTGCAGTGCCTGAGAGCAGGAATTACTAAGGACAGTAACAAAGATGTAGTCATTAATTTAAAATACAGAGATAAAATTTACAAATCTCATTTTGCTTACCTGTCATTGCAATTAGCAGTATGCAAAATGGCTGTGATAAGTAGTCATGGTAATAGGACACCCGTTTTTTTACAGGATGTATTTGAAAGATTTTTTTTCAATAGTATATCCTCTCTCACTCTTCAGGGGATCCTTACTGCAACAAAATAGATATGAAAACATAATTGTAAAACCTAAACATTTGCTGAGGCATTGGGTATCTACAGCATTGGACTGGAAAGAACTTTTTTTTTCTCTATCTAACCCATAAAATCTCAGATAATGAATTTCTGTATTTTAAAAGATATCTATATCCATCTAGCTATCTGTATATGTATGCTAAATATAAAGTAAAATATAATGAAATCGCTTGGGGGGGGTGGGAGGGTGTTAAATAACTTACCCAGAGAAGCAGTGAAAATGCTGTTTATTTGCAGAGATATTTAAAACTAAATTGCCCAAAGCACTGGAAAAGTTTATGGCAGGAAACCATTTTGCTGGGGAAGGCAATGGACTACATAAAGTCTTTCCCATCTCTAGATCCCATGATTCATATAGTAAATGAAGATGACCGATAATTTTTTTTAACCAATAAAAAGAAAAAGAGCATCTTTGAAAACTCTGTCTTTCCTTATTCCAGGAGACACTAAGGTTGAAAAGTCTGACAAGTCCACTAACGATTCTAAAATTGCAACAAAATAAAACTAATTATTTATAATTAAGCACCATTTCACAAGTACTGTATCATAATTACGCTTCTAAAACATGACTCTGACACATTTACATTTGATTGTGGTCCAATACAACTTGCTGTGAATACCCAGAGGAAAATGAAACAGCAAAGACACACAGGTAAACAAAGGGTACACAACAGGTATTCAAGCCAAATTGGAGCTGTAAATCTACTGGTCAATTTAGAGCAATCACATCAGTGATTGATCACATCAGTGAGAATTCCTGAAATGACACAATGGAGTCTTTCCAGCCTCACTTGGGATATTGACCAAAAGACCTAAAATTAACATTGCCACCTGGAGCTCCACCTACAATCGTTCACAAGAGAGCTGCTTTGCCATGCACTTCTGGCTACCTACAACCCTAAGGAAAACAGACTGAACAGGGAGTCTCAGTTATTGATCCCTGTCTCAAAACGACTCCTGGGATACCAGTTCCAAATCCTCCCATGGAAATGTTTGCAGACACTACTCTGCATGATTCCAGCTACTCAACTTCTACAGCAGAGAGCTGAGATATGCAGACCCAGCTCTGGCATTCTCCTCTCCACAGGGAATAGAAGGGTCATATCCTGGAGCCATACAGAGTTTCCTGTAGGACAGAAAGAATAATAACTGGGCTGTGCACTGCCTATGCCTATCAGCTACTCTCTATTACAGCTTGGCGAGCCTTGAGTAGCCTTGGGTTCCTCACAAACTTACCTCCCTCAGGATATATCCCATGCACCTTCTTGAGAGCTTATACACCCCAGTCACCAGAACTAAAAATGTGAGAACCACTCCTGTGGGCTGATTCTTCCTAAACTAATTATGAATAACTCTCATGGACAAGGGTAGTTTAATCCTGTTTCCAGAGTGATAATAGAGTTTCTTGAGCATAATGATCAATATTATATTGGATTGGAGTAGGAGAGTAAGTGGTCTTGTACTTTCTCTGTGCTTATGGAACATGCAAAACAGTATGTTATTACTGTCCAAAATTTTATAAATTCTTTATAAAATAGTAACAACAATATATAGCATGATACACTTGCCAAATGCAACTTTGGGGGAGGGAGGGAAGGAGGGAGAGAAGGGCAAGATATTTATGGCATGTTTCTTGCATCTGGATTGCTGAACAGCAAAATTATATTCAAACTGCATTCAAGAGAAACTTATTATAATAAGTACATATAGAAAGCAGAAATATTTCTACCAAATCTGGGAACAATGCTCATATATTTAGATATGTTTTTCTTTGCATGTATCAAATTTTCTAGGGACACAATTCAGCAAAAATACTTCAGCATAAGATTACCTCTGTGCACTTTATTGGGGTTATTCATGTGCTTAAAGAGAAATACAAGCTTAAGTGCTGAACTTAAGAATCACACATTTTAATGACTTTAAAATTACTTTCTTCAAATAAAACATAAAAATTAAATTTTATAAAATAGATCTTATTAAAATATTCCCAACTCAGCAGCGACTTTTCCCTCTCACCCTAAAAATCTGCAGGTATTCTCACCTCATCCATTTCTAGAGAGAAATTATATCCTGATAAACAACCAAAACACAAATGTCCAAGACATCCCGATCTCTAGAGGAAGCACAGCAATTTTTTTTTTCAGAGCTCATCTATTAACTATCCTAGAGGGAAAAAAGATATTTTAATAATATACCTAGAAAGCTGCCAAGAACACTGCCAAGAGAGATGGTTTTTGATCCAGTAACTAAGCCAAAGTGCTTCTGCAAGAGGCTATCACTCTGATCCTGACTAATAGTCAGTAGCAGCAGCATCTTCCTGGCTTCTAGGAAGGACATGACATAAAAGAGACAAGTCCAACAGATACATCACCATAAGTGTGCTCTGGCAACAATTCACAGCACCTAGATAGAAATCCTTGTAAGAAAATCTACCAGTTTTTCTCATCCCATAGTCCTAGTTCTTTTGTCATGGATTCAGTCTGATCAGAATCCAAGCAACTCTATCTTCAAAAGAATTTGAAAACTCACTGCAAGAAATGTTTAACTCTGTTACAGTAGGCAAGTCCTTAGATTAACCAAGTAGCTAAGCACCAAGAATGCTCCTGCTGATAATTTCATATGGGCTCCTGAAGGCACAGGCATTTTTCTTTTCACTCCACCACAAGCATAGGATAAAAGTTTTGGTTTAAAAATATTTTTACATTTCTCTAAAACTGAAGTAAAATCTTCAACAACTACCATCATAGTTTTTTTCTTTTCTGTCTCAGATATCACAATCAATTCTCTTTCAACACAGCTGAAGTGCAGGAAATCTAGGTCTATTTAGTATTAATGGTTTAAGAATAGAATTTCAGCTCCCATCAGATCAAAACATCTGCCAATCTGCATTACTGTTCTTCAGAGCCCTACAAAACATAGATGTTATTAGATTTCAGGACAGACATTTAAAACAGAGTCTAAAAGGCAAAATACACTACCACATCTATACAGTTCTTTTACTCTGTGTGTAAAAGAAGACATGACTTGGGCAGCTTATTGCTCATGGTAGGATACCTGCAGTAAACCAAGAGCATAATCATTGCAACAGAATAATGTCTTCAGCTCTTTTCACTTTTCGTTTTCCAATGAAGAGCAGCTTTTCCAGTCAATCGAAGGTTGTTGGGAGTGGGTGCTTGGCAAACTCCTTGTAGGCAGCCATTACAAGGGTCCATGGACCACACTGAAAACTGTAAACAGAGTTGTTACCAAAAGAACTTGCCTCTATTCCTCCAGTGGGAAGAGGCTCTGTCACAGGTAAGTTAGGCCTCAGAGACCATATTTTACAAAAATTCAGAGCTAAGTAGAAACGCGGGTAGAAACCTGGCGTTTGTTTGCTCATGACACACACACACTGATGAGCCTGTTTTGAACACTTAGCATCCCAACTCCACTACCGGTGTATTATTCATAACTCCAGAGCATTTCCCAGTCCTTGCAGATGCCTGAAAATAAGGACAACATAAGCATAGGCAACAAGGCAATGCCAGTAACTATGTACTAAGAGGCTCAGAAGAGCCATAATACCATTCTGGCCAATTTAAATATTCATCCTTTCCTTGTTAACATAAAGCCTCTTCATGTTCAGTTTCTCAGTTAAACAGAAGGTGAAGTGGTTTACACAGCAGTGCTTTAGTGAGATGGAATCTGATTACACTTAATCTCCCAATACACAAAAGTGTGGCTTCCCAAGAGTTAATAAAAAGTGATGGTTAGAAATTACAAGAGTACTACTTCCAAAATGAACTTAAGATCAAGCACAAGAATGTCTAATTACCAAATTAAAAACCTGTGTTGAGAGGTAATAATTTCTCAAGCATGGATGGGTGGAACAAGCCATGATTATATCTCTCATCCTTTAGCATATGCATTTCTTACAGACCTACCTTGCACTAGTGCTTAGGAAGCTGATTGCTTCTGCTTCCTTTTCAAGAAACTAGCTGCCATAATGTTTGGTGTATGAGTAAAAGGATAATAATACCATATGGAGGCAGAGGAACTAAAATATTGATATTTTATTTTTTCATCCTACTGGGGATCTGTCATTCTTTAGATTGTTCTAATATTTAGGAGAAAACTTTTTATAATCACAAATGTATATGAGTCAGGTTCGTACGCCTAAAAACAATCAGGGGTTTGACCTTGCATTTCTGGATTTTTAGGAGCCTCTATAGGACTCCAAGACAAAAATGTATTGTATATGTATATTGTATTATAATTGTATTATATATAAGCTGACAGACAGGGCTTATAATACTCTGGAGGACCTGGCTGATCTTCAGAGGCATATCTCATTCTCAACTAAAATAGAGAATTAAGTAAAAGATGGTCAGTCTTTGTACTGAATATTCACAGCTTTTCTAGTCTCTAGCCATGAGAAGCTATGCTGCCTGTATTAATAAAAATTTTCTCCTATCACATTAGAAGAAACCATATACAATTTATACTTGACAGTCCAGGTTAGGACAGTGCACATTAAGCTACAGGTCACAGTAGGGTGGTGGGACTGCAGCGAAATGACACTGCATTTTTTCTAAGCCTGGCAGAATTACTCTACTGCTTTTGAAAGAGCATTTGAACACTGTCTTCTCTTTGTTGTTACCTACCACAATGAGCTAATGAAGAAAACAAGAAAGTCATAAGTCACATTTCTCTCCAGAAGAAGGGTAACTGTTGCAGAAAAAACAAACTATTAGCATAATTCTATACTAATAATTCAAATGCTAGTAATTAATGGTCCAATAAAAATTCTCTAGGATCTCTACACAAATCTTACCATCTACCTGCAATAAAAATCATGAAGTGTATCTCTGCTTCAGGTGGAAGTCACATGAAGGAGATGTAAGTAGAACCAATTCAGTAAATTAAAGAACCTTGTAAGATAATGGGGATATTTTCTCTAAAAAAAGAGGCCCATTACCTTAGAAATTCATGAATTTATTCTCAGTATTAGGAAATGGGGTCTTCTCAAAAGTTGTATGATTCCATAAATACATACCAGACTCCAAACACAATATTCAATACGTGACATTGTATAAACAGAACAATATGTAACAAAAAGACATTTGAGTAAAGTAAAAAAATCCTGGTAACCAGCAAAAAGATATAATGATGCAGATAGCTTGGTCACATTCCCTTGGTCACATTCCCCAGCTTGCCTATGTGGACTTGGAAATGGGAAGAGGTCAGGGATTGCCCTGTGCTAGAAACCTATGGTTCTAGGAGACTTTACAGTGGATCCACTAAAGATCAAGGCTGAGCCCAACAGCCAAGTTGAAACATATCCAAGAAATACAAGAAGGCATCAGCTAGAGAGAGGAGGAGGAAGAGTTAGAAGAGAATTAGAAACAACAGAGGGAACACCAAGTTCCAAGGAGAAGGAGAAGTAAGGGGAAGAAATGCTCCATGACAGATATCCCTGCAGTAGCTTATGGAACTGGAAAGGATCTCACGTTGAATCTTGAATACTGTACACAAAGGTCCACTCTTGAGGCATATGTACAGAGAACAGTTGGAAGATTTTTCCAATCTCTCACCCTTATAATTTTGAAGGTCAATAATTTGGCACAAAATTCATGGCACAAAGAAGCCAAAGCAATAATGTAGTCCTTCATCCAAAACCAAAGTGCATCTGTTCTAGCTCAGAAAGGAGAAATATTGAGATTAGGGTTATTACACCTGTCTTGGCAATTTTGGATGATCTCAAGCAACACTGGTTCCATGTAAAAATAAATGGCAAAATATCAAACAGGGTGGGAGAAGGAAGAGGCCAGGGAGGCTGTACCCATGTGTCAGGGCAGCAGAATTCCCAAATCAGCATTTGTAAAGCAATTTTGTATCTTTGTGTTTAAGACAACTTCATGCAACCCGCTCCTCCCTCCCAAGTGTCTCTAAATGCAGAAGTACAGAGAGCACAAAAGCAAAAACTAGGAAATTTAGAGGGCAGAATTCACACCAGAAGACAACAAAGAGGCTTTTAAAAGGTATGACATGGCTTGTTGCATTAATGTTGCATTACTTGCTGATTGCCATGTCAAAGAAGAAGGAGGAAATGGTTATACCTACCCAATACACCCTGCCTTGAACAGTGGCTTGGCTGCTTTGGCAGAAGAGTCTGTCCTGTTTTTGCATCAGTACTTCTGCTATAGTCAAATAAGAAAAGGATCTTTATTTTTTGCATCAAATTTATGTGGCTGCTTTCCTTTAGCAACTAGAAATCCATTCCAAAGAAATTAATTGGAAATATTATGATTTTTTATGTCTGGGAGGATGTATCATGAAATGGCATAGAGTATCAATAGGGATTACAATGTTCTAAGACATGTAAAGTGGAACAAATATTTAAGAAAGGAAGGCATAAGAAGAGAGTTTAGCAGTAAGGATTAGATTAATTACTGTGGGGTCAGTTTCCTCAGGATAGGATTTTAAACATTAAGATTCATTGTTTCAGAACATATATAATAAGGGGGGGAGGGGGGGGGGGAACAAGCCAGAAATTCAACTGGATAACAATAAATCTGGTATTCAGGCACTAGAGTCATTTGCAAAAAGAGATTGCTGGGGACCTGAATACCTGAACTGAAGCTTGCAGATTATATTTCACAGAACATGGTGTCTCAGTTCATATGTGGACAGAAGACAGTAAAAACCTCATAGTAACTTCACCTCAATACATCAGTTTTTCACTTCTGAATCCTCTAATCATTTGATGCCTCTGCAGAAGCCAAAGAAATTCAAGTAATATAAAGCCAAAGCAGTCATTGCTGAGTTCTCTTCTTGACAATGATGGAGTCCTCAATGCAAATCTAGATGCAAGGATGGTTTGAAATTACACTATCCCAAAGCAACCATAAGCTCCTGTTCTGTATTGCATGGTGCATTTTGGCACAGGTTATTCCACAACGTGACTTAAATTGTTTTGCAATTTTAATGCAGTTATTAATGCAGCTGTTGACCAGAAAAATACCTACAAGTAGTCTGGAAAACAGCAAGGAGACAATTAGTCGGAATTGCTACCAAGAGAAAAGTACTAGAAACAATCTTTTGTAAAATTATCTTTCCTCAAGGCTGTGCACATTTAGACTATAAACCCAATTATGGAAAAATACTGCGCAATACTCACAGTGAAATTTCCAGGCATGGGGAATTCTTTCCTGATATTTTACTACATGATTTTCTTTTTTTTACCTACTTAATTAGTTAATGCACTGAAGTATTCTTTGATACTGCAGAAGAATTTTCCAACTTAAACAACTTGCTCAAATTTATCAGCCAAACTAAAATCAGAAGAGCTAAGCTTTAATGAATTATGGCAACAGTTTACAGACAATGTGCAAATAAAATCTTTTTCCCTTTCCTTACATTCAATTACTACCAGAAACTATGTGGAATGTTCTGGTGAGGGAGGCAACAAAGAAAAATTCAACTCAAGGATGATCAACATGCTACCAAGAAAAATCTCCCCCTGATTTCAACAGGCTTTAAACTACTTAATTCTTTTTTTTCCTCTCTGCCCCTCTATTCTTTGCTGTTTCCACACATCTTGATGCTGTAACAGTGGCTGGTGTTACAGCAAACCGAATACCTCTTCTGTACTCTGCTCTCCCCTCTCACTTCAACAAAATTCACCTTAATTGTGACTAAGCAGTGAGAGATCTCATATACTTAAACTGAATATAACTTTCACTCCACTCTTAGAGGTTGGACTTCCCCTCCAGTTGGCTCCCTGAGCAGTTTTGCTGTTCCAACAAAACATTTTAATAAGACCCACTATCTACAACACCTAGGTACCTAGCATTTACATGCTAAACATCACTCTTCAGATGGGCCATTTAGTGATGTCCCTGAAGAAAATGGCCGGTTTTAAAACTCTTTGTTGATCATCCCCGAGGCTGTACTGTCCTTCTTACCAGAAGGAATAAAAGGAAAGTTTTGCAAAAACACTTGAGTGCAGGATTTGCCAAGAACAACCAAATTCTGGTTAAGGTGCTTGCAAACACTACAGATGACAAAATATGTTTCAAGATAGGTACTTCAGAGGTCCACAGGTTTTAAATGTTGCACAGCATTTATGTATGTGGGTTAGAAAATACACATGTAGAACATTGAGTATGGCATTTTTTTTTTTTTAATTTATTTAAAGAAAGGCCCAGTGTGTGTCTCTCCCTCAGTTTTTTAACAAGGGATGAAGATTTAGCAGGGCTGGCACCAGCCCAGCAGATGGAAAAGCCCCATTTTTTCACAAGAAGTAAAGGCAGGTTGATGAAAAAGGTTGTGGTGGCAGATGATTATGTCAGGGCTTGGCTAGGGAAAGCAAAGAGCAGATCTGTGCATGCAGACTGGAGTGATTTTTACCACTGTACATGTCATGGGAAAGGCAAATTAAGCAGGATAATTAAGACAGAAGAAACAAAGTAGCAACATCAACACGTTTAAACTATTGGAAAGGAAGAGAAGGAATCAGCAATAAGATGATGTAAGGTTTAAGATTCTCCTGTTATTGAATTAAATGCCAGATGAAGGCCTTGTCTAAACACACCAATTGTGCAATTTCTACTTAAATCAATTACAAACCTCATTATTGTTACACAGGTGCAAAACTCTTTACAGACCATCTTGTAGCACTGCTTAAGTGATTTACACATATCCACAAAGGGTTGCAGCTGCTGAATTAAACCCTTTTTACAGTTAGAGGAAACTCACGTCACTTTTGTCTATATGGAGACTAATAGATGGTGATTTTTTAAGTGTATTAAACTTCAGGTTTCCAAAGATAATTTCAGGCAATAGGGTTACATTTTCTCTCATTTGAACATTTTTAAACAATGACCATCTGAGCACATAGCTGAAATCAAGTATCCTCCACCATACCAAATTATGCTTAACTGTACTATTTTAATATTCTTCATTTCAGGAGGTATTGTATCATTAATTTCTAAAGCCACCCTCGAAACATCTTAATATCAAGCTAAACAACTTGTTCAGCCGCAGGAGCACAAAGTTGGAAAGACTGTTTGAGACTTGCTTACTCACTTCAAACCCTCACTCCTCTTCAAATGGCCTTCTGAACTAAGGTGGCTACTCCTGTTGCTAAACACTGCTGAATTGTTGCTAATGAAGTTTGGTGAGAAACATGAACCATGAGTCTGTACTTCTGGTTAATAACTGATTTCCTGGATGTGTCCACGTGCAGTATTTTCTGCAGGAATTTTGCTGCCATTCTTCCAGCAGTACTGACACATGGTAGCTCTGTTTAGGAATGAAGAGCTCTCATTTGACATTTTCCTATATGCAGATCATCAGCTTTCAAAATTTTCTAGTTTGTACAACCATAATATGAATTCTGCATTTGGCATCATCCCCTGAATAATTCCACTATTAAGGAAGCTTGGAAATTAAAGACTTTTTTCTTTCCTTAAGGCATTTGGCCATTATTTTACACGCTCAGAATAGGAAACTGATTTTCTATACACAAAATGGTTCATAATCACTATGCAAAGTCAACTTCTCAGTCACTAACGTGGACATTTTTGCGGGGTTTTGTGTTCACAGAATGCACCACCACACACAGTGGAACAAATCAAACCAAATTACCTTGAAACAAATCAAAGAACACAAGAGGATGAGGGGGGAGCGGCGGGAGGATGGAGGGAGTAAAAATAAAATAAGATAAAATAAAAAGAGAGAAATGGAAAATGTCCTTCCCTATCAAGCCATTAGTGTGGGTTGAATGCAGTTTCCAGTAGGCACATTTTGCATCTCCTCTACAGAAATGTACTTTCCATTGCTGTCATGGCCATGTAGTACCAAACCCACTGAATCCTTCCATCTACCTACAGGAGTCTCTTCATTTCCATCTGTCTGCATTTGTTTGATTGATTTTATCATAAGACTATTAAGCCTTATTTCAATTCAAACAATATATTTACAGAAACATTAATAAAAGCTTTTACTAGAACTGTGCTTTTGCTGCCACTAAATTTCATCACCTGAGCTCTGAGATATTCAAGAGTACAGCCTTTTGAACAGTTTGAAAATAAATAGGCAACAATATAATTTGTTACCAATGCCAAAGAAACGCTTTACCATTAGTCAGCATTCAAATAAATCACGTTGTCTGGGCTTGTCTATGCTCAAAAAATTGTCTTATCTAACTCTGACAGTACACTCAGAATGATATAACCTCCCTGTTGCAAGTAAAAGTTATAGCACTGAAATTTAAAGCAAACATCACATAACCTTATCCACACCATGATCTGCAATAATTTTCAAATAAATCAGATTCCAAGTCAAGGAAAGTTAACATTGGTAGTAAATTATACATTTAAAAACCCCCAAAACTCTGATATACATATTTTTTCCCAGCTAATATGAATCATCGGTCCTTTTTGGCTCCTTAACATCTAGAAAAATGGTCAGGAAGGAAAGAAAACACAAAGGTATTCTCTCAGCATGCAACACTGCCATTTGAAACAGCTCCTCTGCTGCATCGTTAAGCCTGAACTGCTGTTACCAAAAACAGGATGCCAACTGAGAGAACAGAAATTCAGAAAAGTAGACCAGGACTGAGCCTGTTGTAAAATCAGCCAGTACCTTTTACAAAACACTTGATAGTTGCAAATTTCTGCTCCCATTTGCTCTGCATTCATGAACCAATTAAAAAAAAAATCCTTCACTTGAAATGCCAGTTGGTCAGCTCATTAAAAAAGCCTCACTGACAACACTAGAGAAGGGGCAAATGTCTATCTTTAACATATTACTGGCCTATTTAAACAAGAAAGAATACAGTGTGTGGAAAAAGCAACAACAAACAAACCACAACCAACACAAATAAAAAATCCCTACCTAACAAAAATTTAGCTTTTTAAAGGCCAGATTCAGCAAAACTGAACCTCAAAATCTTCCAGAAGTTTTTCCAAGCTTCCTTCTGTGGCTGTGTGAAATGAAGTCCTTTAGGAGCAGCAGCGTATCAAAGTGCTCAGATCAAACCATACAAACACCTGACAATACAGTTCCTCTGCTTTCAAATACAGTGACCAAGTCACACCCCTTGGCTAATGCAGGGATTGAGGAAAAATAGTTACATTCTCTAAGGATTGTTGAACAGAGCTTTCCACTAAAGGAGCAACTTCAATGGATGGCTGCATCCAGCTCTGGGGGCTCCAGCACAGCAGTGCCATGGACCTGTTGGAACGAGTCCAGAGGAGGCCCACGGAAATAATCAGAGGGCTGGAACACTTCTCCTATAGGGAGAGAGTTGGGGCTTTTCAGCCTGGAGGAGAGGAGTCTCCACAGAGACCTCAGAGCACCTTCCTGTACCTAAAGGGGCCCTAGAAGAGAGCTGGAAAAGGACTTTTTACAAGGGCAGCTAGTGAGAGGACAAGTGGGAATTGCTTTAAACTGAGAGAAAGTATGCCTAGATTGGATGTTAGGAAGAAATTCTTTACTGTGAGGGTGGTGAACCACTGGAACAGGTTGCCCAGGGAAGCTGAAGGATGCCCCATCCCTGGAAGTGTTCAAGGCCAGGTTGGATGAGGCTTTGAGTAACCTAGTCTAGTGGAAGATGCTTCTGTTCATAGAAGGGAGGTTGGAAGTAGATAATCTTTAATGTCCCTTCCAACCCAAACCATTCTAGGATTCTGTAATAGAAAGGTTTCCACTGTGCACAGAAAGAAACATACTGTTTTCTTCCTCTGCCAAACAAAATAAAGCTAGAGACAATAGCAAGGACTAATCAGAATTGTATTAGTCAACTAAGGCCCAGTATGGTCCCCATCCATACTGGTGAAATTAAACAGCAAGTCTTCAGGACCTTTGAAGAGCCACATTTGTGCCTCAAAGGGAATGCCCAGACCTCAGACAACAAACAGCAAGCTATTTAATTTCAAAACTGAAGCCCTGCATAAAAGCCATAAAACATATGTTGTTCATGTGATCAGTGCAAAGAGCCATGTACTCTTTTATTCTGCCTCTGTTTAGTATCACACTGTTTCTAAAAGCAGGCTGTCCTCTACCATCTCAGGGTAGAAAAAAGGCCAGCAGGCCTCAAACACCATTGACTGTGCAATCCCGGAAGCCTTCAGTTTTCTTCACCTTCTCCTTATAGCCACAGGTTTTGCAAAATATTTAAAGAAGTTACAAAGGCTCCCAAATAGCATTTCAATGGGAAAACTCCTAAAAGACAATTTAAAAAACCCAAACAATCCCACCCCCCAAAAAAGCCATTTGCTGGTCACTGCGCCTGACCGAGGTGGTGGAGTCATCATCCCTGGAATGCAAAGTGTTTGAGGAAAGACTGGATCTGGCTCTTAGTGCCATGGGCGAGTTGACATGGTGGTGTTCGGCCATAGCTCGGACTCGATGACCTCAATGGTCTCTTCCAACTTAACTGATGCTCTGATGGATCCTGTCAAAATGCTCCCAGCTGAGGCAAGTGCCACACGCAGGGCTCTCCCTGACCTTGCCCCAAGCTACTCCTCTCAACTGCACGAGGGCGAAGCTCTCCCACATCCCTCAGCGCCAGCCATCGCAGTTTCCACCGGGACAAACGAACATTCCTATCAAACGGAGTTACCGGCCGCACGTTCAGGGGCTCGCCGCGCCCCCGCACAGCGGACTACAACTCCCGGCATGCTCCGCTGCGGGCCGCTCCAGAGCACGCCGGGAGAGGCGCCACCCGCCGGCCCACACGCACCGCAGCGCCCTGGCGCGGCGCCGGGGGGCGCCCACGTGACTCGCACGCCGCGCTCCGATTGGACCAAACGGCTGCCAGTCAACTGCCCCAACGGCTGGCACCGGGCGCGACGTTGCCTTGCGCGCGGGGCCGTGCCGCTCCGATTGGCTCCTCGGGGATGACCCGCCCCTTTTAAATACCTGTCGCTCCGTGACAGGCCGTCACCGGAGTTCCTGTTAGGAGGGCGCTACCGGAGGGGATCGGTCCCGCCCCCTCGCCTTCTCCTGGGAGCCCCGCCCTCCCCCGGTAGCTCCTCCCGCTCCGGAGGGGCGGCAATGTCAAACGGCCCGCTCGGGAGGGAGGGAGGACGGGAGGCGCGATCCGTCCCTTTCCCTCCCGCCTGGATCCCGTCCGCAGCCCCCTCCTGGCAGAGCCCCCTCCCCACCCCGGCGCCGGCCCTC
>VZRH01006476.1:145519-199472 GCA_013397555.1 Urocynchramus pylzowi
CCTCCGCCGTGGCCGCGGGGACGGCGGGAGGGCCCCGCCGCCCGCCCCCGGCTCCGCCACTCCGCGAAGTTGCGCCCCTGCCTGTTCCCCGGAGGGAGCCGGCAGCCGCGGCCGCCCCGGGAGCCGAGCAGGGAGGCAAGGGGAGAGGGAGGGAGGCGGTGCGGACGGGACACGCTGTGGCAGGTCGGAGCGAGCGTGAGGGTCGCCACCGCGGCGCGGGAGAAGGGAAGCGCCGGGAGCGAGCGGCGGTGCCGGGCGCTGGGGTGTCCCCTGCGGCGGAGACCTCGGGAGCGGGGCGGCGGCAGTTCCCCCGCATCCCTTGGAGTTGCGGCAGGACTCTCCGGGGGGCACGGGGAAAGAAAAGTTGTGGCGCTGGCAGGGAATCGGGAGTCGGGCTGGAGTCAGGGGCTGGTAGCGAAACAGTTGTGCCTGGCGTGACCCGCGCCCCGGTCCGGGTCCCGCTGTCGCGGCGCCGGTCCCGTGTGTGCGGTGCGGCTTCCCGAAGTGGTCTTCACTGGAGTCCTTGTCGGCCGGGGAGGGAGCAGGGTGAGGAATGCACTGCAGGAAGTAATCTTCATGAAAGTGACTTGAGGGATTACAGCGAAATGGGTGACATTGATTTACTGCCAGGTGTTTCGAAGCTGCGTTTCTGAGCCCAAGGACTTTTGCTGTTTCCCACACATCTTGATTATTCCAAAGATTGCTTTCCCTCCTGTAGAAGCCGTCTGTTCTTTTTCCCTCTTGGAGGGGACCGAAACCATTTTATGGATGAGATGAAGAAATGCTGCACTCGTTCCTTGCAGCAGGGCGAAGTGAAAGATGACAAGACTTGTGGGGCAGGGTTGTTGTAATGTAAAAACGTGACAATGAATTTTTATACTACCGGTTACTTCATCCTGGGAATCCGTGGGGTTTTTAGAACTTTGAGTAGGGTAAGTGGCAGATGACTTCAGAATAGTGAATTGTCAGATTTTAATTTAAAATTTTATGTCTTGGGTCTCACTGTTAATTGCACGAAGGAAGGAGATGCTTAGGTTTGAAATGCACGCTAGATATTCTGTGTTAAATTTCATCTGAAATTGTTGCTGAAATTGTACTTCTCTGCAAAGCATGCACTCCACTTTGATACTTTCAAAAGCACAACTTCCTCTTTTCTAGTTGGCTTTTCCCCCCTCAATTCTCTCCCCCCCCCACCCGCAAATGTAATCCATTCACAAATCGTGGCTCAGAATAGTGGATAGAGAACAAGGAATGGCTTTGTTTTTAAATGCTGTGTGAAGTAATAAACCTTTGTGATGTGAAAGCCAAGTATCTCAAAATATCTTCAAAATGTCAAGTAATTGCCCATGATTTAAGTGTTTTTCTGCAAACACAAATGAATGGAAGAAATGCAGACTTCCAATTAATAAAGTTAAGAATGAGGGGGAGCATAGTTTAAAGATATCTACAATGAGACTATGAACCTGAGTTTGTATCCTGTGAAGTAGTTCTCTTCTAATCTAAATTTAAGCATAAAGGCTTTCCTTTCTATTATGGAGGAAACTTTTAAGCATGCAACCTACATTTTTGTGCCAATTTTATCTGATTTTTATAATCAAGACTCATCCTTGTTGGATAAACGAAAATTTTACAGTGCTGAGTTGCGTAACTTCTTACTAAGCCCTGAAGGACACTAAAATGGTGCTATGGGAGTTAAGTTCATAGTAATGATCTAGCTGTAAAGATAAACTCCTGTTTAAAGCAGTGTGTAAATTGATGCAAAGTCATCTTCCTGAGTACACAAATAGAAGGCATTGCTGCCTGTGCTGCTGGATGTACCCTTGTTAATTAGGGAATAGATGAAGTTGACGAAACTCATTGATTTTAATGCAGGTCTGTGAGAAGCAGTTGAAATGTCAAGAATCATGCCAATGTCGTGTTGCTGCATGCCAGAAATGGTAGAGGCAAATGCACTTAAGTTAATTAGTAGGAAAGAGAACCTAAAATGGTAGAAACTGAGTGAAAACAAAGGGCTTTCTCTATTGCAGCAGCAAAATTGTTGGAAAGAGTAAAAAATTATGTTGCTCTCTTAAACAGTGTGGAGTAGCTAGATGGGAATGGTTTTTCATAGTTGCTAGGGTCTTAAAAGTCTGAATGTAATATGGGAAAGTAGCTTATGAAAAGACTAGTAGCAGTGCTTTGTTGCTTTTTTTTTTTTGACCACTTCTTCAGCAGCTTCTCCGGTAAACTGGATTTTTTTTTTTTCAGGACAGTGGCTGTAGACTTTGCTGTGGAACAGTTTGATATTTTCCTCAATTCTTTTGGCTTTCCCTGTCAAGCTTGCATAGGATATCTTGCAGTGTCTTGTTAAGTCAGTCACCTATTCTCTACTATTTTTTTTGTGCTCCAGAGAGGAAACTGAGGTATATCTGATAAAATGAGGAGCATTAAGCAAATAGTTTATTCTTTTGAATTGAAAAATATCGTTGCCTCTAAGGTGTGGAAAGCTATCCCCTATACTTAGGAATCCAGTTTCCTGGTATGGATATAGGAAACCATCAAGGGTGGGAAGAAAGGCAGAATTGCCTTGGGTTTTCTACATGTTAATTGAATCAAATACCAGGTTTTTTTTTCCTAACATCCCTTTTGAGCTGCCTTTCTGACAGTAAAAATAGGTTTTGATTTGGCATAGAAAGGAGATTTGCTGCTTCTGTAAAATCAGCCACTGAGACTCACTTGTGCTGGCATTTCTTCCAGAAGTGACCCAAATGTAGTACGATAGGCCAAGGCAGTAGAGAGGGGACGGTGTTTGGTTTTTGATCTCCATTGAAATACAATGCCAGTGCAAGGTAAAACCAAACTGGTGTTTTGAGGTCACCATGCTGTCGCTCAAGAACTTGTGACCTGTACGTTATGACTAGGTTTGCTGGGGTTTTTTTTCCACACTGACTACCTTTTTTGTGCAGTATTTTCACTTTTTGATTTATTTCTCATGTCGTGTTTACTTTCCATACTTGAGCTGTTCCAGAGACTTTGAGAAATGTGTGTACTTCTTGGCAGCTTCTAGGTCAGGTGAGCTGATACGTGAAGTCAGGCAGCACATTAAGATGTGCCATTGACAGGCCTCCAGCATTTAATTCCAGAATTTCATTCTAAGGCCAAGAACTTGGAATATGGACAGTGATGGTACATTGGAATGGACAGATTTCATGTCTGAAATCTGGATCATCCATTGGCTGTTTTGGCAGCTGGGTAGACCAAGAGCTTAATTTTGGTGCTGTGTACACACAAGTGCAGAGTGAAAACTGCACATGAAAGTACAGCTGCACATTTAACTCAGTTGTCAAGTGAGAGCATTCTTACTGTCAGATGTTGCCTTAAATGTCAACCTGGCTGCAGAACCAAGGCAACAAAAATCATGGAGCCCTTGAAGAGAGACTACTTTCTATGTACTGGTTTTCTAAAGTATAGCTCCAGCATGTCCATATGCTGTTTCTTTTGTCTGCTTGCATCACATATATATATGTGTGTGTGTGTGTATATGTATAAAAAATAATCTGTATGTGGGCACATGTATACATATAAGATAGATAGCTAGATATAGCAAGACAGTTGCATTCTGATACTGCTACCAAGTGAAATCATAACAACTTTCGGTAAATCAGTAGTCTTCAAGGAGTACTGTCAAAATAGTACATTCATTCTGTTTGTACAGTTCTTACCATTAAGTCGCACGTGTGAGAACTGTATCTGAATCAATAATTATATCCCTTGACATGAGTTCAAACTTCTCTTTCCCCTGAGGATTTTAACATCTTGCTAAAAGCCAGGTTAATACCAGTTACCTTAGTGAAAGCTTTCTTAGGCTGAATACCAAAGCTCATATGTGTGAGCATGAGACCCTCTCCCTACCAGATTGCACGTGCAGGATGATGCGCCAGTGCAGGCTTTGTCAGTTCCATTTGCCTGCTTTCTCCTGCTGGGAATGTTGTCTTCTGCATCCCTGCCAGCTCTTGGTCATGGAGAGCACTACTACAATCTCATGTACATTTTTGGGCTCTTCCAAACCAGCAGCATTGATCGCTCAAACCAGCGGCTTCTTACCTGCCATTAGGGGTGACCAGTGTTTATTGTACCTCACTCTGAGGTAACGTAATTGTCCTGGTAGCAAATATGGCTTGCAGATACGATAGCAATCCTCTTTCTCGTCACTGATACCATAACCTAGTGTTAATGGGGTTTGGTGAATGGGGATGAACTGTTGAAAATAAACCAAAGGCCAGTGTCATTGGTTGAGTTTCAGAGACAGGCAGGTTAAAGGAAGTTGATATTTTTATCTCAGGCACCGTCAAATACACAGGTTTTGCTCCATTCAAATCATGTTTGCCAGATGGATCCTTGGGCTGTTGTAAACTTGTTTCATTAATGAAAACATAATTTAGCATCTATAAATATGACATGAAACCTTCCTTAAAAGTCAAAGTGTGACTGAAGTGAACATAAAAAGTGGTGTATGAAATTGATCGATCATTGGTGGTTGTGGGTTTGTGTTGTAGTTACCTGATCTGATAGTTGACTTTGGAGTAGTTCTCCTCTGTTGCCCACTATGTAGTCTGGTTTTTTCCTTCTTGCTTGCTATAAGGTAGTCATAGTCAATTCAGTGAGGTAAATTGTTGAAATGCTCTAACATTTTCATTTCTTGAGCTGGTTTGCCACCAGTTTTTATATTACAGTTTAATCTCTTATTTTTGAGGAAGTATATGAACATTGGGAAGGAATGTAAATAATGGCTGATGTTAGGGGATAAACTGGGATTGAGTGACAGAGGGAAGGTGTATACAAATAAAACCAGAGCATATTGAGACACTGGAGCAACAGATGATGAAAGAAGAGGTGAATAAGAGCATGTTAATTTGGTGCTCATAAGGAGAGGGGAAAAAATTGCGTAAAGAGGATAGTGTCGATAATATCAATTACCACTGCCCACCCAGGTAATTCATCTGGCCACTGCTTCCTTGCTGTGCCTCTTGCTGGGAAAATAGACAGCAGATTGTGTACTAAATGTATTCTTGAGAGTTGGCAGCCACTTTGGTCTCCAAACGGGATCTGTCTTTCTGGAGCCTTTCAACCCATCACACAGTCCTGTTCAAGTACATAAATGTGGATCTGTTTAGGAAACATTTCTCATAGACTTTAGGGTTTTTTCCCAAAACAATTCCTTTTGTTTATAATCTTAGACAACTTCCAGACCTCAGGAAAGAATTTGATTCCAATTCAGTTTGAATATAATCACTTTGAATTAATTTTGAGATGTTGCAAATTTCATGAGATTCATATTAAAAACTTACTACATGTTCTTCATTCACAAGTGTTTTGATTCTGTGAAGTGAGAAGTACTCTATTTCTATTTTATTGAAATATAGTTTTTAGTATTATATTTACTGTTAACATTTGAATGGGTTTTTATACTCTAGTGATACTAATAATTTTAACAGAATTTCAGGTAACTCAAACTTGTTTCCACCGTTTTATTATAGTAGGAAAAATATTTTAGCATAGAGTCCAGATCTGATTCATTGGGGCCTGTGTGCTCATGAATGAAAAGGTAAGAGCTTTTTATGTGAGAATAGTCTTGCAGGCTTCACCACCACACCACCACCTACCCTTTAATGAGAAGGATCCAAATCAGGCATCTTTTTGATAACTTCTATTGCAGTATGGCATGGGTTGTGAAACTCTGTTAGCACAGGTTAGCCTGGCTTTTAGAGTTTCTCAATTGTAAGGTATTGTTGACCTACTTGGAGGGAGCTGTTTTGAAAAGTAAATTTTTCTGTAAGGCTGATATGGTGCTAAAGTCAAGATGATGTGCACATGACTGTGCTGGACTTCTCTACTGCTTGTGAAATTGCAAAAATAGGTAAATATTAGAAATGTAATGGAAAGAGGATAATTTGGTAAAAGGACATTGGACAGAGTTGAAGGCATAGCAGAAACTGCTTTGTGAGTGGGGAGACCTAAGGCTAGATTTGTTCAGTTGGAGTGATGCAGCTGAAAAGCAGTTCACTGTGTGGCCTCATAAAATAGCAGTCATGCAAGAATCAAATCCCTGCTCTGTATCTACTGTTGTCTTCTGCCATCTTTACTTAGCATGTAGTTCTTCCTTCCTCACTTGCACTACTTGTAATTGGAGTGAACACCTCATCAGATTTCGTGTGGGTGCAGTAATGGGGTTATGCATGATAGGTAGGAGGGGCAGTGTTCATAAAACATGTGCAGAGCATGTTTGAGTACAGAGACTCCCTACAGACTTCTTGTGGAAAACATATGAGGTGAGATAGAATGCTTGCAAAGTGTTGACCCGTTTATTGATTTATGGATAGCAGAATGAAACATGAAAAAGAAAACATATCCAAATGTTTTATGTAGGCTGGGTCAGCTGAACCATCAAGTTTAGCTTTTAATGCCATGTTTTTTATTTTTTTTATGGTCTTCAGCAAACACTTACAAGCACTTGACTAACTAGAGCAAATGCTACGATTAAAATCCTTGAATGGACTCTTTTTTGGCAGATATCCTATTACTTGAACAGCTTAGTTTAGTTTTTAAAACAGAAACTTGATTTGATTACATAGGGTTAGAGTGGTTTATAAAGGTTAGCTTTACTTCCTAGCATAACTCTCTCTAATAGTCTCTAGTTTTGGCAGCCTGTAATCTTAATACTCATGTTTTTGAATCTGTCTCATGTTGAACTGGTGTGGGAAGGGGAGAATAAAATTTTAGGCCAGTATAATTAGCAAGAAAATTCAAAATGCTGTAGGAACTAATAGGTTTTAAATGGATTGAGGGGACACTAAGTTTAGGGAGGTGTCTTTGCTGTTCCACAAGAATCTCCTCTAATTTAGTTGGGTTATTTTCCATTTCATGTCTAACTGTGCATGTGTTGCAGAGTTTCCTCCTGAATTTTTGAAAATTCCATTCTTGAAAGCCCTTTGAGGTACATTTGTACTGACATTTAGGGCTACTCCTGAGGGCTTCCTTCTGCTTAGGAAAGCTATTAAAAGCTGCTACTTTTGGGGCCTGTGGAGCCTGCACCCTGTAGCAGGATGTGTGACAATGTTTTTATTAACTCCTTTAGCAAAACTTCTTGGAGCCATCAGCCTTACTACTTGGTTGGAGAGCCAAGTGAACTTAGGACATGTGTTGCTGTAGCCTTTTATAGTATGTCCAGCACACAGACTGCATTTCCGGCCCCATAGGTGAGCAGAGTTTGTGGTCTGCATCTGAGCTGTTGCTGGAAATCAAACTGAGGTGTTTTTAATGTGGGTAGCTGCTAGGTCTGGGCTGGAGAGGTACCATGAAATTGACCCCAATGCTGCACTACACCTTACATAAGTTGAAGCAGCCTGGGGAATGAATTTAAGGATATAGATACGAACAAAATAGATCAGCTTCTGTATTTCCCAACTTACTGCTGCTTTCCAGGGGTAAAAGCCCCTTTGGCATTTTAGAGAATTAAATACTTGCTATACTTCAAAAGTTCTTGCTATTATGTGAGGCAATATTCCTATGCTTTAGAAAAAGAAATGGTCTGTTTGAAACAAGGAATAACTGAGTATTTGTACATGAGTGCTTTAAGAGCAGGAAATGGTATTTAAAATGCCTGTCTGCTGTGGGGGACCCAAGTCCAGTATCAAATGTTACTTTTTCAGAGCCCATCTAACATAAATAACTGTAAATGATAATTTCTTCCGGGTGTTACAATGCTTATCATAAAATTTTCTGTGGCAGTCAAATTATATGGGTTACGTTAGTTTGTTAGGTAAAAGAGCATGTCCAAGTTCTCTTCATCTGATAATCCATGAGGAATTGCAAAACACCTTTTCAAAACTTCCCTCTCTTGAACAAACAAATTCCTTGGGAAACTACATTGCAATGGAGGATGTGACTTTGGCTTGATTATTGATTTTTGGTGGTTTTCTTAGTGGGATAGCTGTTTTCCTCTCGACTTTCATGCAGTATTATTTGCATTTATTTAAAATAGTGGCTCACAGTATGGATGCGCACTCTGTATCCTGTTGGTTTAATATGGGTTTTGCAGAAGAGAGGAATAACTTGTAATTATGTAATTTTAAACTGTTCTAGCACATGTGACTACATTTTTTCAGTTCTTGGCTTTATTTTTTCAATCTCTGTATTCTCTTTTTTGCAATTACTATGCTATAAGCGATAGCCAACTTCTTTAAATTGAAGTGTGATTTTATTTATTTTTATTCCTATCTTCACAATAGATTGATATGTTAAGAAAGTCTAGGCATGGAAAGCACCTTTGAGGATGTAGCTGATTCAGAGGAATGCATGTGCTGTAGCCAGAGGATTTGAAAATAGAGTGATGCAGAAGCAAAACATAACAAAACTAGCTTTCCTATCCTGAGTACTTACCCAGCCTTACATATATCTATATATCTATATATATAGTCTATTGCATATGTTGAGTGTGCTAACTCCTTATTCTAAACTTAGCCCAAACAGCATTTGGAGGTTCAGTTTAAAAAGTTAGAATTTCATAAATATTTTTTGAAACATTTATCTTGAAAAAGGTGATTTCATCTTCATGGTTGAAATATTTGATGATTTGCGTATTAAAGGTCTTTAAAATTTCTTTAATTCTTTTTCTGGTAATAGATAAAATGCCTTAAAGTTGCAATTCTTGTAATTTAGAAAGTCAGCAAAACAAAATTGGAGCTTTGGCATTGTATCAGTGGTAACAATGACAGTAAATGGATGTCTCTTCGTCTCACTGTTGTAGAATGAAAGTCATGAAAGCCAGTGCAGTGTTTGAGTTTTCCAAGAAGCTGTGTAATTCTACTGTGTTTTGACTTTTATCTTACTCAGGTGACTAGAATGATTCATCTATCATCAAATGTCTGAAGTAACAGTTGAAAAGCTATTGCATGTGTCTCACAATTAATTTTACTCTGTAACAGTTTTAATCTTTCATTTGCCAAATAGAAAATGGATCTGGACACTGGAGAGACTACCTTAAACATTAGCAACAGTATCTTAATTTGTGATGTCTCAGGTCAGCTAGTAATGACAACTGTAATTATTCTCCTATGGCTATATGGGAGCCAAGGAATTTTTAGTGTTTTAATTTTGTATTCCACCTTTACTTCACCAACATTAGCCCCACCCTCCCACAATAAAGCCTAGTTTTTGCTAGGCACAAGCTTGGATGATGTGTTTTCTGTGAAATGTGTCCTGCTTGTAATTGTTCCATCACTGAATTTTATTTTCTGGCTTTTGCTTTTGTAAGTCAACTTCAGGGTTCTTTTTTTCTTTATGCTTCCATTGCACTCTGGTTTCAACAAAACATTCTTAGCTATGCACATCATGGTGTTGCTTTGTGAGAGTGTGTTCCACACGGTGCCATCTGCTGTCTTCTTTCAGGGCTACCTTCAAGAAGAAAAAGCCACAGAACAGCGCATTTGTGGAGAGAGAGTTGAGAGGGTATATGGTCTGGTGGGGATTGAAGCATGAAGGATCCTGGAACAGACCAGCTTAATTCATGTTTGGAGAGCAAGGAGAGAAGATTTAGGATTATGTGACCTAAGAACTGTCCCTTGAGAACTTACACCAGGTCCTTCCCAACAACTCTCACATAGCCCTGCAGTACATGACTTCTCAACCCCACCTGAACTGAAACTGAACCCCTTGCTTTAGCCTCCTCCTTTCCCTGTTTTCATGGGCAGCCACACATTCTTTTTATGTCACAGTGGGGCAGCAGCAAAAGGATGCTCTCTGATTTAATAAAATGGCTTTAGAAATGAAACTCATCCTTTTACTGTTCTAAGACAGAGGGGCTGTAGCTACCAAACTGCATAAAGCAGTGTAGCTGGCTGGTCAGAGAGGTGGTTTGCTTTTGAAAGGGCATGTTTGTGGACATAGGATAGAGGAGGCAATGGTGGGTGTAGTCTCTGATATTTCTGTACTAACATTTGTGACAGCTTCAAAGCATATGTGTGTAATAACAAGCCTAGCTCATGGTTAAAGTGTTCCCCCACCTTTGCATTTTAAGGTCATTTCTAAGCATTCATGGGATTCTACTGAAATGACAGAGGAGCACAGTGAAATAGCTCAACATCTCTGAGTACGACTGAGCAATACTAGAAGTTTTATCACATAATGAGAAAATAAACATGTAACTTCAATTTCACATTGTACATGGCAGGAATTTAATATTAATTATAAATACTGTCTTAAATGCTGAGCACTGCAGTCATCACAGTACACTTAATCTTGAGCATTTCTGTGAGAATACCTCAAAAGCAAATAACATTTTGTTGTTACACTTGGGTTTCCCGTGCATAGTCTTTAAAGAAACACTGATAAACATTGAGTACAATTCTTAACAGGTTACATTAAATTCAGCGAAAACTTTGGGTTTCTTTGTAATTTAGACTTACTTGAAGCAGTATGAAAGATAGAAAATAGAAGTAGTTCATAACTCATTTTCAATTCTGCTTGCTATACTTATTTGAGACTAAATCAGACACTGAAAGTATCTGAATGCAAAATATGGTTAGAAAGATAAACTCCACTCTGTGTATTATGAGAAAGGATGAAGGCCGCTTTCAGTTTTCAGCTACTTTCCTGGTCTTTGTTTATTTTATTGGTGAGATCCTGTTCCCACACTAATTTGCTCCAGTGTGAGAATATACAGTCACTTTGCAAGCATCTGGAACTCTTTTTGCCCTTAGCTAGGGGCCATCATCCCTTCTGTTGGACTGTATTAATAGATGTGGATACTTTTAATCTGCTTCAGAATAAATTCAGTTCAAATAGTTGAGGTCATAGAATCATTTAGGTTGCAAAAGACCTCTTTGAGCAATGGGTCCAACCATTAACCCAGCACTAGCATGTCCCACCTCTTTTAAACACTTCAGGTGTTGGTGAGTCAACTGCTTCCTGGGCAGCCTGTTCCAATGCTTAACAACCCTTTCAGTGAAGAAATTTTTCCAAATACCTAATCTAAATCTCCTCTGGCGCAACTTGATGTTTCTTCTTGTTGTCTTGTTACCTGGGAGAAGAGGCTGACCCCCACCTGGCTGCAACCTCTTTTCAGTGGTTGCGGAGAATGATAAGGTTCCCCATAAGCCTCTTTTTCTCTAGGCTGCACAAACCCAGCTCTTTCAGCTGCTCCTCATAGGACTTGTGCTCCAGGCCCTTCACCAGCTTCACTGCCCTTCTCTGGACTTGCTTCAGCACGTCAATGTTCTTTTTTCTCCCAAAACTGAACACAGGATTTGAGGTGTGACCTCACCAGTGCTGAGCACAGGGGGACAATCACTGCCCTGGTCCTGCTGGCCCCACTACTGCTGATACAGGCCAGGATGCCATTGGCCTTCTTGGCCACCTTGGAACAGACTGGCTCATGTTAGCTGCTGTTGAACCAGGTCCTTTTCCACCATTCAGATTTTCAGCCACTCGTCTCCAAGCCTGCAGTGTTCAGTGGGGTTGTTGTGACCCAAGTCCAGGACCCAGCACTTCAACTTGTTGAACCTCATGTAAGTGGCCTTGGCTCATCATTCCAGCCTGTCCAGATCCCTCTGCAGAGCCTTCCTGCCATGCAGCAGATCAACACTCCCACCCAACATCTGCAAATTGACAGGGTGCACTCGATCCCTCCTCCAGATCATTGATAAAGAAATTAAACTGGCCCCAACACTGATCCCTGGGAACACCATTTGTGACCAGCTGCCAGCTGGATGCAACTCCATTTACCACCATTCTTTGGGCTGGGCCATCCAGACAGTTGTTTTCCCAGCAAAGAGTGTACCTGTCCAAGCCATGAGCAGCCAATTTCTCCAGAATGCTATGGGAATGGTGTCAAAGGCTGCAGTAAAGTCTAGATAAACATCCACAGTCTTTCCCTCATCCGTTAAGCGTCACCTTATCATAGGAGGAGATCAGGTTGATCAAGAGGTACCTGCCCCCATAAACCCATCCTGAATGGGCCTGATGCTGGTTGTCCTGTATGTGCTGTGTTGACTGTGCTCAAGATGATCTGCTCCGTAACCTTCCCTGGCACCAAGGTGAGGTTGGCAGGCCTGGAGTTTCCTGGATCCTCCTTCACACCCTTCTTGTAGGTGGACATCACGTTTGCTGGCTTTGGTCTATCGGGATCTCTCTGGTTACTCAGGACTGCTGAGAAATTATTGAAAATAGCTTAGTGAACACTTCTGCCAGCTCCCCCAGTACCTTTGGGTGGACCCCATGCAGCTTCATGTGTGTTTGAGTGGTGCAGTAGATTGCTGACCATTTCCCCTTGGAGCATGGGGGCTTCATTCTGCTACTCATCCCAGTCTTCCAGCTCAGGGAGCTAGGTACTCAAACAACAGCTAGTCTACTGTAAAAGACAAAGGCAAAGAAGCTTTAGGTACTTCATCCTTTGTTGCTGATGTATTTATAGAAGCATTTTTTGTTGTCTTTTATGGCATCTTTAGAGTCGTTTGCTTTTTAGCTGTGATTCAAGCTAATTTGTCCGATTTGCGGACAGAAGCGGATTAGGAGCGCTTCTGCATTCCTTTTAGTTAGCAAAGGTTAGTTGAAGGATAACTGCCACAGTTAAATTTGCATGCGTAATTTGGTACAAGGCATCCTGGAGTTGGGAATGCTTTTTTTTTTACTCTTATGCCTTTCTACTTTGGGCTTTATTCATGCCCAAAGTTTTTCTTTCCAGCTTTATTTGTTTAAGGTGTAATTAGATCTGTCTCTAGGTTCCTGTAAACCCTAAAGTGGTGTGTATTGTTTGGTTTGTTCTGCAGGTAGTTCTATCTATATACATACATACCCACAGGTGAAAATTGTCTGATCGGTTCTACAGTCCTTGGGAATGCAATGTTTGTGTCTATTTATGCCAGGTTACTGAAGGGCTAAGCAGAATTTGAGCAGACATATTCAAGTTAGATAAAATTAGGTCTTTAACCTGGTGCTAATCGCATGACAGAAATTCTTCAAGTTAGACTGTGTCTGTTCTGCTCTGATGATGCTTTGTATTATCCACTCTGAAACAATTTTTATTTTCTCAGCAGTTATTGATAAAAAAAGTCAGTAAGCTGATAAGGCAACAGATGGAGTTCAACAGGTGCACTATGAGAGATCCAGATTCTTGGACTAAACGTGATCTACCTACAGAGAGACCTATGGAAAGAGAGTATAGTCAGAGAATTCAGGCAAGGTAGACTGACCTAGATGCAGGATGAGGAATAGCAGATGCATTAAGAAATGTACTAAAGAGCAAATATGTAAGGATTTTTGGGTGAAAAGCTACCTTATTTTAACTTGCTAAACTGACTTAGATGTGCAGCTACAACACTATAGATACTTTTCATTCCTGTGAGCTAAAGAACCTTATGTTGCCATAATTTGTATAGAGTGATTTGATGTCTAATGTCTGAATCTGGTTGGATTTACTCTTTGTCATGTTACAAATTCAGGTAACAGACTCTTGTCTTTTGAGGGTTGTACAAAATAATTTCTGCTAAAGCTCTTCTGTGGTGCTATAACTGTTTAAATGTTCTGCCAGAACTAAGACTGTCACTGCTTAAATATCATCTGTGATGTTAGGGATCTGGAGCCTTTCTAAGGGTCCTGTTTACTTTTTACCATGTCTTGTATTTTACAGGGTAGAAGCAGTCTGCCAGGCCATCTTGCATCCAGACTGATTTCTTACATTTCACTTAATGGGAAGTAAGGTTGGTTCAAATGCATTTTGGGTGTAGCTGGTACTTTCTCAATTACCACAGCATTGCAGCATATTGGTGACTTTATTATGTAATAGAGATGAAGGCTGGGCCACATACTTCCAAGAAGTAAAATATAATTAAAGTACCTGCAATGAATAGTGAATTTCCTTTTTTATGCTCTGTATTTCAGACTGTTTCAAAAGTTGGTATTGGCTTCTGCACACATCCTAGGTCTTGCTACAAGATAGCAGGTATTTTTGGGATCAGTTTAATACGAGTTCACTGTAGTTATTTAGGTGTTACAGGTTGCTTTTCTATACTAGGAGACAGTGGAAGAAGTGGCTTGGGAGCTAGCTGTCCTCTGTTCCCTGTTACTTCTTACGAAGCAGTCATGTTCACCTCATTGATTTTTAGTACCAGATTTTTCACAGAAAGGATATTTTGCTCTTAAAATATATTGTTCAGCTAATAGCCTTTTAATTCCTTCCTGCCAAGCAGATCCTCATGTATCAGCCTTTAACTTAGAAGACCTTGGAGTTAAGCTGTCTCCATCATGTTTAAAACAAGTACAGTGCAAATTTGATCTGGAAGACCACCCTCTTGAACATATTCTTGAATTTGGTGCAACGCCTTCATAATTGCAGCATACAAGGCTTATTGTGCCACAGAGTAGCCCAAGAGCACTCAGAAAGGAACAAGCATAGCACTATAGGGCTTTTTGAGTTTGTGGTAGTTAATACTGTATTGAGGAGAGAATTGATGCCTCTCAAGAAGGTGATGCTGTCAAAAGGTACAGAACCAACATTGTCATCAATTTGGATGCCAGTTGTAGTGTGTTATCTGGGGTAAAGTGTATGTCCATCCATGAAAAAGAAAATAAGCATTCAATTTTTGCCTGTAAAAATTTCAAATTATTCTGTTTCCGTTTTGTCTTTGAAACCTCTTGGGAATTTTGACTGTCCCACGAAAAATGTCATCATCACTTTCTTCTTAGGTCTAAAATGTTGTTACATGTTATGAATGGCAGAATTCACTGGCAAAGTATGCCTTTTAATATTGATATAACCAATGCTTTTCATAATAATTTGCCTTGAGATATGGAATAGTTCAAAAGCAAGACAGAGAAAAAGTAATAAAAAACCTAATAGGCATCAGGGGAAGTGTCTGAAGTTGTAGACAGATATACGCCCACTACAGTGGTGATGGGAAGCATATCGTGGTTTCAGATGGTGCTATATTGTGTGAGAAAATACAAATTGTGATCATGGAGTGCTCTCAAAAGCTCACAGTTTCTTAGCAAAAATACTGGAGGTGCCCTGGGTTCTCTGAAGAAGCTGAGTGACTGTATGCTCCTTGTAGAATTTTTTATCATAAAGTGACTGGCAGCATGCAGTTCCTGATTTTAGCACTTGCTAAGCGTAACATCCTATTGCAGGCAGGGAAAATACCATGCCAAGTAGTGGCAGTAGAAAGGCTGTAATCCTTCTTAAACACATTGGGGACATTCTGATATTCTTAATGGTAATTCTTAATGGTTATTCTATAAACATTCTGGTATTCTTCAGGATTTCCATTGAGTTTAGTTGAATGTTGGGCCTGAAAAAATGTGTGCCCTGCTGATTGTGTCATCCACTCTTTTTTTTGACTTGGCTTTCTCCTGATTTACCTTCAGGGATTATTCTAAAGCTATTACAAAATGGAGAACTTTTGTTTCTTAGCTGGGTTCCAGGGACAGAAATTTCTTCCTCCTTTGACTCAAAATTTCCATAGGTTTTGAAGTTAGGTGGCCACATCACCACAAAACTTCCTGCCATTTTGTTACATTATCATTCTTACTAGTCTTAGTGTAAAAAGGGAGCCTTTGACACATTTTTCTGAGTGGGTGAAATCTGAAATCAGAAGCAGGTCCATGACCAACTTTGAACCTGAGGAAACTCAGAATGGCAGTACTGCTGCCAATTCTTTTTTCTAAGGTTTGTGATTGACAGTCAGCTTGAAGGACATGTATTTCTCTTTTCAAATGGCTTTACTTGCATCAAAACCCCTACAGATCATTTGAGCCTCTCTAAGTGTAGGGCAGTCTCGGTTGCAATCACAAATACTTGATATTATCTCAGAATGCTAAGAGTAATTACATATCGAGATATTTTAATATAAAAAATATAAAGACTAAACAATCAAAAAATGCATATTTAGCCCCTTAAAACCATCAAAATTAGGATGAAACTAAACTCTGCATCAGTCAAAGCTTTTATTTTTTCTTTCTGGTGGACTTGTCTTAATGATCATCTTTCAATCAAGTTTAGCAAGAACTGTGCAAACATGTTCTGTATCCCTTGTGAAAGATGGGGTACAGTTCGTGTGCTCATGACTCTCTGGGTGGTTGTTGTCTGGTGAGGTACAGAAGCTTGAGTGTGCAAAGTGATAACAGTTTCCCCATAAAGCCATGGTAGGTGTCTATCCAGAGAAATTCCAGAACAAAAAGATTTGTGGTCACATAAGGACTTTATATATATATATATATAATGTGCTAATTAGGGATTAGTTATATAGTGTATGTATTAGACTTAGGACCTAATAAAACCATTCCACTGACATGAATGTAAGTTATAAAGAAAGGAATGTGAGATTTTTCTGAAGTAAAATTGCCTGGTGGTTCTTCCATTTTGCAGAGTTGTCAGTCTTGGCTCAGGTAAACATTTATCTCATGGGTTCTTACACATGAGAGAGGTGAAGTTTGGTGTATGTTTTCTTCAGTCTTATTGTGAGGTCTAACACCTTAGGTTTGGGCTGTGGGCACTAGGAAAGGCTTTTTACGTGTCATAAGTACTTTTTCCTGTAGGTATTGCTGCTCCAAAGTTTTAATCTTGATTATTTGAAAATGGCTTAAATATCCACAAATACTTACCAAGGTTATAAACGCAACACAAATAAAAATTTTCCTGATTAGAAAAGACTTCCTTAGTGCTTTGAATTCATTATGTGATTGATTGGTTCTACACGTCCATTTTAAAAACCTTATGCAGAACTCAGTGTCTTAATTGCTCATTTGCAGATACAGAGCTCAGAATGAGACTTGCAGGATCTTGTGCTTGTAGTATAGTCTGTGGGCAAGCAGGTGTTTTAAAATTTAATTTGGAATACTGTGTATATGTTTCTTTGTTCAGATGGAAGTTACTGAAGTTTCTCATTAGATTTTCCATAAAGTGTTGCTGAATGTATTCTTCCTTTGGATCCAAAGAATATGTCGGATATGGAGTCAATCTGCAACTGTCTTTTTCAAGAATCTACACTTGCCATCTCTAATTAGATTCTGTATGGCCAAATTGATTCTGTAATCTACATTTGCATTAAAAACTGACTCCTAGAATTACTCCTATAGCTTGTAATGTTCACAGTTTGTATCTTGTCATTTTTCTGAGTTTGCAGATGTGAAAATTTTGTGCATCTGCAGCTGAAGACTTTTAAAGCACAGAAGCCTTTATAATTGAAGGCTTAGAAAATTTTCAGCAGATTCTGCTTGTAAGGAGATTACATATTCTCAGATAGCTGTAAAATGCAGGATAAAAAGTCTAGATGATGGGGCAATAATAGCATGAAATTGATTGGGGTTTAGACAGTCACCATTCCCACAAGAAGCAACACACTGATCTTGCACTCTCTTGGAATCGAGGGGTCAAATGAATTCCATTGCCGTCAGTGTAATTTGCCTTAAGTGTTGTTAAGATGTGGATGAAGTAACTTCACTGCCATACATGTGCTATTCTTTCCTATATGTTCTTATTTTTCAGTAGGCTGAATTGTATTTTAATACTCACCTTAAATAGTACTTTGTCAAGGAAATACTAAACCTAGGAATGTCAAAGACGTCTCTTTATAAATATAGCAGTAATTGTTGCTGTGAAGTGATGGAGAATTCTGTAGCTCCTGGATAGAGAGTGATTGCTGTGACTAGCATTAAGTAATTATCCTACAGTATGCCTTGTGTCATCAAAAAGGCAGTTCATAGCAAGGAATAAAAATCAAACCTAAGCATGAACAGATAGTTAAGATTATGTATTAACAGTACATAATATGTAAGTGAAAACTTCACAGGCTTTGCTTTGCAAGTTGCCTAGTTAAGCTTTCTAAATTAATGTTGCTACTAAAAAAAAGATTATGCCTCTGTTTCAGTTATTTTGCAGTTGCTGCTTATACTCTGTTCTATGTTAAAATATATGAAATGAGAACTGTATTTTTATTAACTTACCTCCAGTTGCCTACTGAACCAGCTGTAATGTAGGTATCTCCAACAGTGCCACAAAGTTAATGGTACCATACACAGAGCACTTAGGTGATCATTAGAGCATACCCCTCAAGGTTCAAACTACAATACCAGCCTGGTTTGGTGGTTGGGACTTTGAATTCTGAAATGTACAAAGACTTAGGATTGTTTATTCCTTTAAAGCTTAGCTTGGAGGAGGAAATAGTTCAAACTACAGACATGACAGAAGGAGGCAAGGAGAGCAGCAGAACATCACTTTTCCTCCTAGAACGTCAACTGAAATAAGTTAGTGCTTCCCGGTGTCAGGCCCTTAGCTGAATCTTAGCAAGTGTGTATCTTCTTCACAGCATGGACTGAGAACTTGAATATTTAACTCAGGTTTTCTAGCTAAGTATTTAATTAACATGTGCTTCACATAATTTCGTTCTTTATTCTTCTCAGGTCTGTTTCAAATTGACTTGCCTCAAAGGACTGAGGGAGGATGAGAAGGAATCTTGGGAAATGGGTAATCTGCTTCCATACCTCAAGATCAGATGGATGTCAGGGTTGAGGGTGGCAGAAAAAGGATCCTGTCCTTTGCTTTGGTTCTGTCACATCATGCTGCATACTGTTTAGTTAGTGCAGTTAGCAGTGTACTTCAGTTCCCATGTCTCCTTGGATAAGATGGAGTAGGTCAGAAGGAGGGCTGGATAAAAACCCTAAATACCACCTCTTCTTGCTGCTGCTGCTGCTGCAAGTGGAAGAACTGGGGCAGGCAGTGACCCCCAAACCTGACATGCAGCCCCTACCCAGCACTGGCTGTTCTTGTCTCCATTCTAATTCCTTCCTCAGCTGCATCCCCTGAATCTCCCAGGTATAGGCAAAGATGGCAGTTTTTCTAATATTTTCCAGGGCTGTTTTACACCCCTGTGAAACCTATAGATGTTGCAGGTACTGTGATAGCATTGCAGTAGAAATACAATACCGCTGTGCTGCATTTTAAGCACAGTTTGAGAAGTACCAAGATAGTAAGGAGGTGTGACTGGTTTGTGGTACTCGCTGTTTGTAAGCAGCACTTTCCGTTCTAGCTTAAAGGGAAACAGTTTCACAAGGTTCAGGCTTGTCCCTAAAAAAGTGCTGTGAAGGGCTGAGCGATGTCAGAGCATAATACTGGCATCATATGATTGCCAAACTAGACTTTTGTCTGGTGCACTGCCCATTGCTGCCAGTTTGTCCATGCCTGAAGCTGGCTTTGATATGCAACATCACAGCAACCTTTTTCTGATGTCTATGTTTATGTTGACATTTTAACTTATTTTTGTTTGCAGGTAACCTAGTGGGAGGCGAAGTGGGCACCTTTTTTTTTTAAATCAAAGTGAGGTGCTGAATTAAGCTTCTAAATATTTTTATTTTTAGTTTTTGTGTCTAGAAGGTTGTTTCTTGTTCTCACAGGTCTTCTCACAATACACTGTAGTATTGCCAGTAATTTCTGCTGCAAAGACATGCCCAGCTGTCACTGCATGCTTTCATTTGTGGCAAAAGAATCACTTTTTGGAAAGAAGGACTAATAGATTTGTGTCTGTCTAAGAGTATATTAGGAGGGAAGATTAAATTCTTACTTCTGAAGTGGTAGAAGTAAAATGCTGTTACGTTGCATTTCAATTTTGAGTGGTAATTCATTCTTATTAAAGACTTAATGGGATGCTGCCAAAGCTCAAGACAGTTGTTCTCATCCTTCTGAAGTCAGTTACGAAGCTTTGCTAATTTGAAACATGAGGAGAATGTCAATATGTATTCTTCTTGCCTATTTCATTTGTTTAACTAATCTTCTGATGCTGTAAAAGTAAACATTAGTCATACTTTTGTAGCCTCTGTGAGTTTGAGTCATGATTTAAAAATTTGAAAGTAATTCGTGTCAGTAAACATCTTACTTGTTCCCTTTTTGAAGTTCTAGGATAACGATATTCGGTGGGTTTTCAGTCCTGTCTGTAGCTGGATGGATTCTGTGTGTCCTGTGCAGTATGAAAATCCTTTTTGTTACATACCATACTGCAGGGCACTTGGCACTAAACAAATTAACAACAGACCTTGCTATCCTAAGATAAGAGACTAATTTTACAGGTATAGCATTTCAGAAATGACATTAGAGTTGACAGTTCAGAACTGGAGAATTAATTAATATTTAGAAATCTAGTCAAATGGGAATAGTTGTAGGCTTATTAGAAACCAATGTCACATTGCTGTTTGAATCAAAGATTTCTAGGTCAGAATGACTGATGTTCATGTGAATTTTCTTATATAAACATGACTAATGACTTCTGAAAGTCCACAGTTTTATCAGTTAATGTATCCTATATAAATGCTTATTTAACAGATGTAAGAGAGTCTTCCTGAAAGTACTTCACTCTGTTATTTACTTATTTTTAATATCATTTGATTGATGCTGTGATAGTTCAGACTCTTGAAACATGCAGATTTGCTGACATCTGAACCTGAATTTCAGTTTTGTTCTTCCACTGTGTAGATGAAGAAATCTGCTCATGACCTCAATGTAGCTTTATTTCAGATACTACTTGTACTGATTAAACAATTAGAAACTTGATGGGATTCACAGTCTTAAATGACCTTAACTTTATTCTGTGGAAATGAATTGGTTCAAAGTAAACCTGTGATATTTTTGGAATCCTAGATATGCAAAACAATTTTATTTAGTTTTAAGATTTTTGTCAGAAAATGCATGTTTCTGATATAAGGGGATTCTTCCATAAAATAGATAAAAAGAAAAACACACAGAGTCTTTTCTAGGCTTGAATTCTAGCAGTGTCTTTGGAAGTCTTTCATGGTGGTTTGCTCATCTAGCGTTTTGTCTGTTGTAGTATTCCATTTAGTCACCTGAATTTCTACTTAACTAATGAATAAAATCTTTAATACTTCTTTAACTAATGAATTTCACATGGTTAACTGAAATTCAATTGGAATATCTGTTAGAAGTGTTGGCTTTGT
Source organism: Urocynchramus pylzowi (assembly GCA_013397555.1). Taxonomy (NCBI): domain Eukaryota; kingdom Metazoa; phylum Chordata; class Aves; order Passeriformes; family Fringillidae; genus Urocynchramus; species Urocynchramus pylzowi. The sequence goes on from VZRH01006476.1 coordinate 166,490, forward strand.
TACTATTGCTAGTTTTAGAAGCTGTGTTTATCCAGGCTTTTCTCTACCTAAACTTTGTCTACAAGCTTCACATTCTCAATATCTGTAGCCCTTTTAGTTTGGCCTTGGAATGAATGATCAGGAAAGAGTTGCTGTTTTAGGATAATGCACTGTAGTGCTTCTTGCAGCCTGATACCTAATTTCAAGAACTAATGGCCATTTTAATAGTTTAATAGTTTTGTTATCAAATGTTTGAGGTATTTTGTGCCAGGAAGGTGGAAGATGAATGCCTTAATTAGCAGTCTGTTGGTGTTTTTTAATGTTTTTTTTTACAGTGTGGAAGGCTGAACTGAAGGTGTGCATGAGATACCTTTTGTTGTATAAGAAATTCTCTGCAGCAGAGAATGTACAAAGTTTGAAGATGAAACTTCATCTACAGAGGTTCCACATTGTGTAAATTCTTACTGATTGAAAGGCCATTAGTTTGATAGTGTGAACAAACTCACTGATTCCTGTTGCCTGTTATTGAATGAGTCACCTGTCAATTTTACATGAAGTAAGGCAGCAGCACATGTAGTGTGTAGCTACCCTGTCTCAGAATTGGAGTCTTGCCTTGACTGCATGTGATAGACTGGATTTGAAAATGAGTAGTTTTAGAAAGGAATTAAAAAAAAAAAACAAAACACAAATCAACCAGAGTGTTTATCAGAGTGAAATAAAACCTTTTAATATTTACACACAAAAACAAACTCATTAAAAATTGTAAACTGGCATCTGTGGTATATGCACTGGCTGTAGAAGTGAAGAAAATATGGTGGTTAGTAGCTGAGAACTTAGTAATTTAGTTGAAAACTCTGCAAGTTTAGAGAGGACCATTGTAGTTACATAGTAAATGAGATGCTAAAGCTCTTAATTTTTATCTTATCCTTCTGTTTCTTTCTAGGTTTAACTATAGATCAACACACCATCTTGCATCTCATGGGTTTTATGAGTTTTTAAATTGGTTTGATGAAAGAGCATGGTATCCACTAGGAAGAATAGTAGGTGGAACTGTAAGTATTGTAATAATAAATTTATAAAAATAAAATCAATTTAATTCGTAAAAAATAATTACAGGTAACTTTTCAGGAAGTTGTTTGAACTCTCAATACAAATTTGATGCTTATAAAAGGAGAATCTTAATAAAATATGCTTTTAATTGTTAAGTGGCTGCAGAGGGAATATCAAGATGTTTTTAATTTTTAGCTGCAGAAACTAAGTCAACATGCCTTAGTCTTCATCCAATAGCACATTGTGACCAAGAAATACAGGACTTCCTTACATATGAAATTCTAATAAGTAACAAATAATGGTATTATGGCTCCTGCAATTCTGGTATATGAAATTAAAAGAGAAAAAACTTTTTTAAAAAAAAACCTGTTTTTTAAAAATCATGACCTAAATCTCATAAGGTACAAGTTTTAATCCAATGTTTACTGAGTAGACTTCATGTATGTATGGAAAAAAGTTAGGATTTCCCTGGGAGAAGACTGTGATATTAGATCAGCGTGGCACCTGTATGAAGCATCGGGACTAGTTAAAATTGATATCAATGCAAGTTACAAGACAGGAAAAGTGTACAAAACAATGTTATCAAATCAGAATGCAAATATCATTCATTGGAATAGCTTTAGTAACACTAAGTAATGCAGCCACGTTTCTTAATGTGTGAAAGTTCATAAAAGCTTTTTAATGCTAGTATATACCACCTAAAGGCATTTACAAGTTTTTTGTAGCAGTTGTTTTAGTATCTTAGAGATACTGGACACTCTTTGTTCAACATGTAGGTGCATGTTTTCCATACCTGTCTTACACAAAATAAAACCTCTTAAGAAAAAGAATTGAAATATATGCAGGGGAACGTTCAGTCATCTGTTAATTTAATTTAGTACAATGTCCTTCTTAGTTTTTGAAAGAAACTAAGGCAGGTGAAGTACATATTAACTTTTCTAGGATGTATTGATTTTTCTAATGTTGGTAAATGTGGGAGGTTAGAATTCCTATTAAGAATATTCTAAAGTTCTCCAATATTCTGTGGTGGATTCAATAGATTTGTGTAAGTAGATGCTACCTTTCCTGGAGCATAGACTTACACAAAGTAAGTGTAATTACATCTTAATTCAATTTTTACAGGACTTTGGTTTAACCCTTCATATCCAAATACGTCTACAGATACCTTGCAAAAATGTAGTATTCAATTGACTGACTTTTCATCTTTAAAAAATTAAATCTTATTAAAGCACATTTTCTCTTCCCGCTGGTACCAAAAAGTGAAAGAATAGCATGGTATATTTTAAAGGAAAATGGATATGACTGGGAAATTTTGATGTCTTAGGCTTTTGGGGCTTGTTTTTTAATTTCCTTAAAACTGGTAGCTGGCTTGAAATTCTCTTGCAGATTTTGGTTTCTGCTTCCATACCTTAATGACAAATTGTTTTCATTATATGATAAATGTCAAGCGAGATGGGATGTAATCTGTATGCTGCTCATTCATTTATGAAGTAGATTATATGTTATTGTTAGCATTTGGATAAAATTAAAAGAGTCTAGGGTATTCAGTGGTGTTGTCAAAACATTATTAAAGTAGTACTAAAATAATTCTGTTAGCTTATGCTAATACTCGCTGCTTATATCAGCTTAAAAATTACTGTTTAATTGCAAGTTCTATCTAAACACGTATACCATGACAGTTTTCTGTAATAACCTAGTGTTCTGGTTTGTTTTGGTTTTTATCTCCATGTAGGTATACCCAGGACTGATGGTGACAGCAGGCCTTATACATTGGATTTTAAATATGCTTAATGTGACAGTCCATATAAGAGATGTGTGTGTGTTTCTAGCACCAGTTTTTAGCGGCCTTACAGCTATTTCTACTTTCCTGCTCACCAGGGAACTGTGGAACCAGGGAGCAGGGCTTTTAGCTGCCTGTTTTATCGCCATAGTTCCAGGTTACATATCCCGATCAGTAGCAGGATCGTTTGACAATGAAGGCATAGCTATTTTTGCACTGCAGTTCACATACTATTTATGGGTAAGTAATTGCTGAGTCTTTTGCTTTGGAAAGGTTTTTTGGTTCCTCCTCCAACCAAATGACTGATTTTTCTTAGAATCCATTGAATTCTTATTTTCCTCCCTCTCATCCCTCTTTCCCTTGGCTCTTGATTAGGCATGTACTGAGAAATCACATGATCTGAACCACTCCATAATCATACTCTTCAGTTTGCTGTGTAAAAGCATGGTTCCACTGAAGCATGTGTGTCCTGTAGTAGTAATAATAATGATGATGAGTCTAATAATTTAAAGAAAACAGAGGGGTTGTTTGTTTCTCTGTTTGGAGGTATTAATGTTGTGTGCATCAAATGTTAGCCTCCTTATATAGCTGGTGAAAAGCAGTAGACTCTGAATATGAAGTGCTTTGAATTGTCTTCTGGAAAGACTTTTGGCTGTATGTCTGGGCTTTAAGTTCAGTATCCACATTAAATGGCCAAAGCTGTCTAGAGTCAGATATTAGTGTTTCTTGTGTGTTTAAAAAAAACAGTCTTATGTCTTTTAATTTGCCTGCTTGCTAAAGCAGCATGTCTGCCTCTCCTTAATCTGTGTAGAATTTCATCCGTAAGGTGGTTTTGCAGGAAGGAGTTTAGGGAAGCTGGAGTATTTCTGGACTGTTGAACCTATTTTGGAAATAACAAAAATAGCATAACTATATTGTTAATGCAGCACAGACCACTGTAGGGTACTGTCTCTTGTGTATTCTGGAATGCCTGCACATTTCATTTAGAAGACTCAATGTAAGTAAGTACATGGTGACTACAACAATTCTCCATAATTTTGTCAAGAGTTTTGGTTTTCATAAACAAATGCATATTCACAAATGTTTTAGCTTTAGAACATTTCAAACTTGAGATATAGTTGGTAGGAATATAATGGAAGAGAATTGAATTTTTTCATGACTGAGTGACTGGTATTACTTAAATGCAGTTTTTTAAAATCTGGTTTTAGAATAAGCTGCAGCTGGAAAGGTGTGCTGTGTTTGATAACAATAATAGAATCAACCTATGTTGTTACTTTAGAGTAACTGAGATATGATAGCAGTTATCTGTTCTCATGGAATTCATATTTAACTAAACTGCAGAGTGCAATAATGTTTGCATGAACTCTTGTAGAATAAAATACATTTTATAGACAACTTTCTAGCTTTTTTTTATGTCTGTTCTTCATCCCTGTTCTCCTTTACCACAGTCACCCCCATCAGTTTCAGACAAATTCATATTCCTGGGGCAGTTTCTGGATCCTGCTAAACCTTTAGTTGTATCTGGATGCTCTTGTTAACCTTAAGTGAATTTTTTGGAATTACAGAATAGCTCTTTTGTCTGTAATGGCAGAGTTGGGTCAGATGCCAGACAAATTATGGCATGGATGGTCTTCACTTAGAATTATAAAGTGCTCTAACGTCTCAGAGAAAGTAGCACAGAGCCATTGCAACTACCTTTCTACATCAGATCATAAGGCTGAGTGTTGGATGGTATGCTTTTGCTAGAGAAATACACCTTACCTCCTTTTGTGTGTGAAAGACACAAATTGTATTTGTGTTATGATTTTATGGACATCAGTTCAGAAGCATAAAATATAACTTGATGCTGGCTAAAGAAGTTCTCTCGACAGTTTTTTTGGGATGAAACTTTAGACTGTTGTCCAGGATTTGTCATTCATAAATACTTGGTTATTTTTCCAGGTGAAGTCTGTGAAAACTGGGTCAGTCTTTTGGACAATCTGCTGCTGTCTATCCTACTTTTACATGGTAAGGCTTTTATATTTATAATTGTTAAACTATTTGAGCAACTTACATAGTCCATATGTTGAAAAAGAAGAGAAGATATTTTAATCTTTGTTGGAGTCATAATATAAAATTGTTGCTTTGTATTGTTGTTAAAACCTTAAATATATGACTAAACAACATAATATGTAAAAGTAAAGTATTTAAATCAACATGGCTAAAGCAATTTTGGAAAAAAAAATTGAAATAAAATAACTTTACTTACAAATTTTTCCCATGCTGTGAATAGGTGCTCTGATTCACTTAGATTTTTATTTGTGTTCAGGTAAATTAAGGTATAATTTCAATATTTATGTGTCTGTGTGTCATTACTATAGTGCAATAATCAGAATATTTAGAATATGAGGACAAAGTTACATTTGTGTAATTTTGAAAGCTATTTCTATGGGTATAATTATGCCATAAAGTAATGCTTACTACCAGAACTGATGAATGACTTCAGTGTCATAATAAATGATCATAAATGCCCTTTTCATTCTTGATCTATGAAAATGAAGGCTATTGCAGAGATTTTCCTAAGGGCTAACAGAGGGGGGAAATAGTAGTAAACACAAGCAGATAAAACTAATAGAAAAATGGAGGGAGTTGGTTTCCCCCCTCCTCCATCTTCTGAAACATTAGACTAAGAATTCTCCTGTTTGAGTCAAACATCTTTTTTTCCCCCTAATTGATAAACATTTTGTGGCTGTATGAAAAATAAATTATCCTCAAAATAGCTAGTGCTGGGACAGCCAGGCTAATTGCTTGGTGACAGTGAAGATTGAGGTCTCATATACTGCTTTTCTGTCATCAGGTAGGTTTGCAAAAACAAGGAACTTCTGGATTGGTTTATGTGCCTAAAAGTCAAGGTTAATTCAAAGGTAGTCTGGAAGCTGTCTAGTTTTCCTCTAGCTTTAATGTCCATTTGGTTTCCTGGGAGACTTCTGCAGTTAATATAGGAGATAATAGCCTTGTATTTGTCACCAAAGAAGTTAAGATAGCTATTTCTTGTGAAAAGTACATTTATTTCATTCCATTTCTCCTCCTTTTTGCCACATTGCTTAATAGAGAGCCACTTCTTTATACACAGCATTGCTGTTGATATAGCATTATAGTGAAGAGGTCCTGTAGCTTTGGTATATATTTAAGTGCAGTACAAAAGCTGCAAGTAAGTTTTTGAATATAACACAGTATTTTTTTATATTGTGCCAATTTATTGGTAAGTTTCTGTAAAAGTGCCTTCATAAACATACAAATAACAAATACAATACTTTAACAATTTTACTGCTAAAAAATCACACAATAACATATTCTCACCATCTTGGTGTGTGGGATTGTATGTAAGAGTATGTGATCATGTGTGTACATGGTCTCAGAACTTAAGAATCAATGTCGTCATGACAATCAATCCTTATATGTAAATGGGGGGTGCTGTTATTTTCCTTTCAAGTTGTATCAGCTCATAAAAGGTTCAGATTCATCTGTAGCTTAGTTTCCCATCTCTGTGATTAGATTATAGAATTTTATTGCTTATATCTACTTCATCCCACATATGATGGCCTTCCCTACATTTTATTTCCCTTTTGAAAATAATTTTCTGGAGTTGTCCTTCTAGATATTTTGCTTGAGTATATTTTTAGGACAAAACATAATTTTACTATTTGTTACATTGTAATAATTTATCTTTCTTTGATGGAATTAGTCATTTTCAGTGTAAGTTAGAAGTTAAATCAAATCACAATTTTGAGGTAGTAAGAGTTCAGTCATTGAATGGTAAGTTTGGACAACAGCTTGAAAGGTAAATGGATATTGCATGAACTGACAAATCTTTCCTGTTAACTAAATCTGCCTTATAATATGTACCTAACTCACTGTGGTAATTTGACTCATAGCCTTCCATTCCGTTCAGTATAGAGAAGGGTGTGTTCTCCTTGGATTTATATTTTTAGCCTTTATTTTACTTCATCAGCTTCTGCTTCATATGGCTTTTCATGGCAAGGAGGTAAAATAAAATAAAGCTTTACATTGAAGCAATCCTATAGGAGCAATAGCATGTCTCTTTTGCCAGGCTGTGAGGACGCCTCAGTTTTGTTTGAAAAGTTCCAAAGTGCATCTTCAGTATAATTTTCAGTGCTTACATTTGGGTTCATATTTTGATAATTAGGGATGCAGGTCTCTGATCCATGCAAACTGCAACCTCCTTCATTCAAACCTTTCCCTGAATTTAACAGTGTTCTATTTGCATGTTTGAACTCTATTCTATCTTACCTGTCTTCAGGTAACTGTTTTCTCCCATTAAATAAACTTACCTGTGTAAACCATGACACTTCATACAAGTAATTAGGCAATAGGATTTTGATAATCTGAAATGAGTTACTAGAAAACTTAGATTATATTCACATTCTCTGAATCGCTTACCATAAATTTTGAAATGCTGGGGTTTGTAATATTAGTGTCAAAAGACAGTAATCTTGGTCTCATGGTTTTTTTAGAATTTGTTCTATAGAACGTAGTCATTTGGGTTTCTTTTTGGATTCTAGGGCTTTAAAAATAGCTACATGAATCTAAACCCTAAAGTACAATTAAAGTGAAAACCACATTAGCTACTGAATGCTAAAAATGAAGATCTAGGGTAGGCATGGTGCATATGGGAGGAGTCTAGACTGTAATATGACAAGAGGACATGTTAAAATACAGATTGTCTAGTCAATATGAGCCCTTCTAAATATGTTAAAAATTTAGATAACACATTGTAATGATAGCTCATTAAATCCTTACCTAAACCAGCAATCAGTGATCTGTTAATAACACTGTAGTGTTTCAGTTCCAAGTACACCATAGCAGTCCTTCTCAACAGCTCTTGCTGCCACAGGTTTGCAATTGTTGTATATCATTCCTCAGTGCTCAGTCCTGCTTTCATGTGCATCCATACTCTTCCTTTTGTTCATTTCCCTACACTGCAACCTGCATTAGCTGCTCTGGTCCCAGAGTTCTGCTCCTGGAGGTGCCTTGCTCCCTTTCCCCTCTCTACCTGAAGATAAGGTTCCCTGTCCTCAGCAAAAAGTGTATGGTGCTCAATTTGTCAAAAGAAAGTTTTAGATCCTACATGAGATCATAGAATATCCTGAGTTGGAAGGAACCCACAAAGATCATCAAAGTCCAGCTCATGGCCCTACAGATCCTACCACTGCCTTCACCATTGGGAAAAGCCTCCAGCCTAACATTCTCATTTGCCAGCATGACCAGATTAGCTTGGAAAGAGGAGATCCAGGAAGGGTAGCCTAGGAAATCTGTGAGCCCATTTCAAACACCTTTGATATGTGGGCTTTGTTGTGGTTTGTTTTTCTTTTACAATATATATTGAGAAGTGGTGGTATTAGTAGTAGTTCTGACTGCTTGTGTAGATGGGCTTTGTGTTAGACCATCAAGATGTATAAATCCAGCATGGGCTGTTCTTAGAATTTGCAGATATTTTCAGATCTGATTTCCTGTTCCATTTTTGGTAGGTCTCTGCATGGGGTGGTTACGTTTTCATCATCAACCTGATTCCACTGCATGTGTTTGTTCTGCTGCTGATGCAGAGATACAGCAGGAGAGTCTACATTGGTAAGTTCTGTTCATTGCAAAGTCATTCTCAAATACTTAAACATGAGATACAAAATTATTGTACTGATGTGTTTTGTATCAAGTGGGTGTTAAGTAATTGCATATCAGATTGAGTTCTGTTAATTTGATTACTGATTATAGTCAGTTATTTTCTACAACATGGAAATAAGAAGTTGAAGCATACTCACACTTCCAAAATTTCGTGTATATGTCTGCTAATTAATTTTTTCCTTTCTAGTGCATGGGAAAGAAAAATGGGTGGGTTTGTGTAAAAGATCCCTATTAATATCTTGTAAATATGCATTACATGTGTGCCTTTAATAATGTTGTTTTTTTTTTCTTTTCCGAGTATATAAAACAATTGGTATTTTTAAAAGTTATACAGCAGAAATTATGCAAACATCTAGATAAAGATATAAGAAATTTTGAGCAGCCATGTAAGTTTTAGATCACTGAGAAAAGGCATGCACGGTAAGAGTCTGTTCACTCCATGGGAATCCTTACAATTTTATTGGATTAATTGGTCAGCCTTCCTTCCAGTTTCAGGAATGTGTGAATAGGGATCCTGGGAGCCTAACTTTTTTATTGATTTGCCTGACATTTAAATACTGTGTAAACTGTTTTTTACTGACACTTTACCAATAAAATCAGTCGGCCATGATATAGGTGTGTGAATGGAATAATTAGTAAGCAATGCAGGTATTCAGAGACTTAGAAGTTAGCTGGAACACTTTTAATGTGAAGCCTTTACCATAGGTAGGTGGAGAACATAATGTATGCTGAAGCATAATTGCAAAGCGCTTCATATTTGTAAATATTTTTTTATTCCTCACTGTAATACTGTTTTATCTTTGTATTTTCAATTATTGTAATGCTTTTTTTATTCCGTGCTAGAGAAATTACTTTAAGTACATATATGTGCACCATTATATACCACAACAATTGCTCAATTTACTCAAGTTTAGTTTTGAGTTTTTGTTACCAAAACTATAAATATTGCTTCCATACTTCTTTGTTACTCTATGTAATTAAGAAGTGGAAATTCATTAAAATTTTAAAAAGAGAGAAAGAAGAAGCTCTAACCTATCTTTAATTTCTAGTGTTAGTATTAGTTAACTTCTTCATTAACTACTTCTTCCTAACTTAAGGGGAAAGTAATTTATCTTGTTTTCTGTTTAATTTTGTTTTATTGAATATTTTCATTTTCTGATTTCTATGAACTAGGCAAGAGAAAATTAGATCAACTAATTATAAAATCCTGAAGCAATATGGTAGCCAGAAACAATAAAGAATAAGTGCTCTTTCTTTTTCAGCTTTAAATTAACTAGTCTTTGAACTCATGTGGGAAAAATAGTACTGCATGTTCATTGGAATTAAAAGGTTTGGCAGATGTTTGTTTTGCAAATAGCTGCAGTGTTTTGAGATGTTATTGCCCTTCAGCAGTGAGGGATATGTGCTGCCATGGAGTTGTCAGAAAGAAAATGTGATCAGTGCTCTGCTGTTTCATTGCAACTGCTGTCTTAATTTAATCTTTCATGGGAAGCCTTAGAGAAGTCTGTACATCTCACATTACTATGTCATTTCTAGGTTTGTTTAACAGGATGTTTTTGTAAAACAGGTAAGAATGTTCAAGCACTTCTGAGAGGAAATTCGAGTGTGCTTCACCTCCAAACTATTCAGATAGGGAGAAGAGTTTACAAAAGCTCCTTGAAGCAGGGAGAATAAAGATATTTGGGGAGTTTCTGTTGCAATTGCTACTGTGCCTGCAGCAGTCTTATAATTCTTAAAAATCTTACCATGTGCAGCTAAAACTTTTGAAAATATTTTCAGATGACAATAGCTAGTAAAATCTACATTCTTTTTACTGTTCTGAAGAATTTTGGGAGTTTTAATCTCTAGATCAGTTGTTTAAATTTATTTCAAACTAGCATGAGCTATTTTATAAAGGTTAAGTTTAATCCAACATAACATAAATGTAGAGAGCAGTATTTGTCAGAACCAATTTTTTAAAATAATGGTGATTTCCTGGTATATATTTCTCTTAAGAATATTCATACACCAAGGAAAAGGTTATTGGGACATGATTGATATATCTAGGAATGTAACTCAGAATCGTGTAATGAGTAAAAATTTCCAGAATGTGAAGGGTTTGCCAATTTTAAAATATTTTAGGGCTGGAAGGCAGATGACTTTATTAGCCAGATAGCTTCTGACCCATTTGGCATCAATAGTGATGATGCTGCCTCCATTTGAAACCTCAAGCTGTGCTTTTATTTTTTCATCTTGACAATGGCCAGTGCCTTTCATTCAGATCCTCTAGTTTAATCATGATGAACAAGTGCTTACCATTCTAGTGTATTAACAGAGAGGTGAATAACCTCTTTATTGAGATACAGCAACCATTGATACTATCTTCTATTATTGTAGTCTCTCTTTAGTTTTTTATATGTTTAAAAAATAAATCGTTTTACACTTGGGAGGGTATAGATTTATGTTATGTTTCACACTTATAGTTTCAATAAGTGTTAAAACTATAGTTTTTCATACCATTTTTTTAGGTTCTGTATAAGTATCAGAATATTTAATAAAACACATGAGGATCTTCCAGAATTTAAAACTTCATTTCAGTAATTCCTTGTTATATGTCTTGGATTTTATCATCAAAACAGTGAACAGGCATATATTTCTATCAACTACTTCAGTATTCTAAAATTTCAGATTGAGTGTTTATTTCTGGTGATTGTAATCCATTAATTGAAAGTATGTGGCCAATATATGATCATACTCTCTGGAGAAGCTTTTCAGTAGGTCTTTCCTGGTTTAGTGTGGTGTACTGCAAATTAAATTCTTTGTAAAATTATTTTATCCACAGTAGGTCAGAATGGTTTTGTTCTGGAGTTGGTCGAAGTTATAACCATAAGAACAGCATGCAGGAATCAAAAGCAACTTCTTGTTTTTGCAAAGACTGTGCAAAGTGTAGAATATAAAGGAACGTGAAAAGTTTGTGATGATATATTATCCTGATCTTTCTGAGTTCCTAGAAAAATTGTCATGTTGTGTAAATTACCTTTTTTTAAAGTCTTCAGTACCAGGCACTATGTAGCTTTTTGAAAGAAGTGGGAGTAAGGGATTGGGGTGGGGTGGGCAGTGCACATAGCAAGTATAGTAGTTGCAGGACTGGGCGTAAAAATTATGATTTACGGTGGTCTAACATGTGAAATGTAGTGATTTATGCCAACCATTGAACTTCCACAGGATGGCAGTGTTGTAACAGTTGCATGGTACAGTAAATGATTTATGTTGTAGTGAATTCTTCAAAAATTGAGCTTCCTACAGGAAAGATGAATCTCAGTGACTTAAGAGGGCATAGGTGAGTAGCTAGGCCAAGCTGTGCAATACAGGTGCTTGAAAGAATGAACCATCACTTCTGACTGGTTTGGACCTCAGACAGTGCCCTGGGGGCGTAATCCCACAGCGAGACCACATAGGTGCTATGGAAATGACACCACTGCTCAGTGATGCACTCCTCAGAACTACTCCATGAGAACAGGGATTTCTTTGTAAGATCCAGGCTATCCATAGCCAGATAGTGGTTTAGGATTTGTAGGAGTTTCAAAATCTGACAGGTGGATTATTGTGTTTTCCGCTGAATGAACAGAACTTCATTTGGACTTTAGGTTGGCTGGTTACTTCAAATGTAATCAGCCTCATGGCTTTTCAAATTTGGTATTTTTATCTTCCCTTTCCATCTCTTCTTGTAATATTGAGGACCAAAACCCCTTTCAAAATAAAGTATATGAATGTTAATGCATATACAATAAGAATTCATGTTAATAATAGTAATTAATTATACTCTTGGCCTCTATTTTCTGGGGGGTTATAAATCCCCAGGGTTGATACAGATCTATCAATACATATGCTTAATATTAATTTTTAATTTTATTGTTATTCCACTTCTTGCATTCCCTCTACTCTCGTATTAAATAAAGAACAATGGTGCAAACGTTTGCATTTCCTAAAGAAGTAGTGGATTATTAAATGCTTTGCTGTTTTGAGGTCTGGTCTCTTCAATTTCTCCTCATATAGAAAGCTTCCTATGTCACTTGTTATTTGAGAGTTCTTTCTATCCATGACTCTCAAAACCAAGATGGGAAGAGAAAACCTTTTTCAAGCTGGAGAATCTTAGGTAAATGGCTTATTTTCCAATGAGGAAATAAAACAGTGCAGTTCAAAAGAACAGTACTCTGCTACATCCATACCAGTACTCTGCTACACCATAAGATTGGTTGCAATGGACAGCTTTATTCTAGTCAATGAAGAAAAAAAGTAATTAGGATGGCTGAAATATTTAGCATAGTACAATTCTGTTCTGCTGTCAGTGAATTTAGGGGAGAAGATGGACTTCTCTTTGAAGATGGAGCCAGTGCTTTTTCAAACGTGTATTAATTTTGTTCCCATCTTTCTCTTCCCCTCTCCTCACATTTTTCTCTCCTAGCATATAGCACTTTCTACATTGTGGGGTTAATATTATCGATGCAGATACCTTTTGTGGGATTTCAGCCAATTAGAACAAGTGAACACATGGCAGCTGCAGGTAAGAAAATTAAGCTTCTGTATCCAACAGCCTCCTTAACAGAGGAAAACCTCAAACACCTGCAGCTTTGTTTCCTTGTATTAAAAAAAAAACACAGGCTAACAAAGCAAATTATTAAAGAAAGAGGTACAATTTAGTGTCTTTTGGGAAGTTTTCTTTCCAATTGACACATTATCCTCTTTTTGTGTGAGCGAATGGAGGTAAAATGCTTTCATAAGACTGGATCAATTAGCATTCTGACAAGCACTTATTTTACACATTGATAATCTCTGCTGGTTTGCAATACAACGTTGCCTTCACACACTGTACAATTGAAACATTCCATTGTACAATTGAAACATTGGTAACACAGTTTTTACTGAGCATTTGGTTTTAGAGTTGATAGTCTTTTGTAATTTTTCAAAGCAAGATAAATACGAATTACTTAAATTACTAATCAGGAGGGTGATTTTTAAATAACTGTTCTTGTTTGTTTTTTTTTTTATTTCTTTAAGTTGATTTTTTTCCATAGTTGTTGACAATCAGACATCTTGATTTCTTGACAGCAATAACCTCTGCTAACACTGAGTTTAATTGCATGCACTATTTGTGTGATACAGTTCAGTTTGTTAGATTCCCCAGGTTTTTTCTTTACGTTTAGTCACTTACCAAAATGTATTTGGGACAGTGACAGTGACATCATTAAAATTTAACACAAAAATACTTTCAAAATAAAGACTTGCAACAATCTGAATGTAATGGAAAAAGATAAAATTACCAAGCCATGTTCAGATTCTGAAGGTTTTTTTACATTTATTTAGTTAATAGAATTTTTGTCTTTCTCTTGGAGTTCAGAACTAGTGAATTTCATTGTGTACCTTGAATTCTTTTTTAATTTGAAGAAAGACAATACACTTTCATTTTATTTTATTCATCTGCCATCTAGCATTGAATTTTCACTTTTGAAAGGCTTCATCAGTGGATTGATCTGACTACATACCATGAGATGTATAATAACTAAAATACCATGTCCAGGTTCTGGGTTTAATGTTAAACTCTGAACAGCCTTTTTGAGTGTGCCAGGTGCATCACCAGTGAATTCTAGTGTTTCAACGCTAACTTTATATAATTCAGTTGACTTAATACTTGGTCTTTTTTCTTTCATTAATTTCTCCTGTTTTATTCAGTAGCTTAGTTTGCATGTATTTCTGTATTAGCATTGTGTGTTGCCTAAAGTCTGTGTCTTAATTTTTCACCAGATCTAGCTAGGTATATTAACCTGTATTCTTGTCATAATCAATGCAATCTGCTTTTCAGGGGATTCTCTCCTTTAGAATATTTTATCTCATTGAAAGTTTCTGGTTTTGCAAATGTCGTCCCTGTTAAGTATTAAAGGTTATTTGTCAGAAAGTGATGTTATACTAGTTTCTAGATGTTATGGTGTACCTGATGTTGATTTTTCCAATTCAAATATAGGCAAATATCCTAGTTGCTTTAACAGTTGTACTGCTCTTGAGCATTTAAACGAGAACTTTCCTCTTTCCATAGGTGTTTTTGCACTGCTGCAGGCTTATGCGTTTTTGCAGTATCTGAGAGACAGATTAACAAAGCAAGAATTTCAGACATTGTTCTTCTTGGGCGTCTCACTAGCTGCTGGTACTGTATTCCTGAGTGTCATCTATTTGACATATACAGGTAAATAAATGTGAAACTCATTTACCTTTACAGTTTGTAAGCCAGATGATCGACATTTGGTTTAGCCTAAAGTAGTTGTAGTAAATGTTGTAGTAAATGTTTCAATATTTTGGACTATTTAGTAGCAGTTTTATTTTTGTTACTTATGATATCACTATTCCAAAAGAATTCTTAGCATCTCTTTTTGGTTTAAAGTCTTCTAAAATATGGCTGCTTGATTTACTTTTCCATGCATAAGTTAGCAGAGTTTTCAGACTGGCATATCAAAACAGAAATTGGCTTCTAATCTCAGCATGCAGCCACATATGTATTCTGTTGCTGTTCTTGGGAAGTGTTGATTTCATCTTCTGAAATTCACTGATCAGTATCCCTGCTTCATCAGCTGGAACGGGCCTTGTTCCCTCAGCTTCTGACAGGCTGTGTGATCTGGGCTCCTGACCACCTCACAGCACTCTGATCTCTCTAGATTTTCTTAATACTCCTCTTGCAGAAGAGGGTGCCCTCATCTGGACCCTTTATCCCAGCATCTGGAAGAATGAGCTTTAGGTATTGGACTGAAATCCTGCCTGCCACAAGGCATGTCAGCCACTCTTTTCAATTTAGCACCGTTCCTTTTGACCTCTGGGATATTTTTACTTTCTATGAGCCACCACCAGCTGGACCCCAATCCACTGTGTAATACTTTGAGCTTGTCAGGACAGCCAGTTTTCAGCCAGTCAGATGACCCATTTGTCTTGTCCATTCTTCTTCAGCTATAAATGAGCAATGAGGAAAACATCTATCAGTGTATTTCAGGAGGCTGTGTTCCATGGTTTTTCAGCAGCTCAAGTTATTGCCCTGTAGATTCCCACGTATAACTTCCTGCCATTCCTAGAGGTGCAGCAGTAGCCAATTCCCAGGCACCAGGCACCCTACATCACCCATCCGATGGTGGGTGGGTAGCTCTCATGTTGATCAACTCTTCCAGCACCCTCAGGTGAAGGCTGTCTGCATCCAGAGAAGATCATAACCAGTGTGCTGACAGCTCCTTCTTCATGTGCACTTTTAGTGGATTGGGAGCAATCTTTTCATCTGAAGACTGAAGGGAAAAATATGTCTTGTATTATAATGTTAACTACAATATTTAAATGTCTAAATTAGATACTAAACTAGCCCTTCAGTCAGATTATACTAATTTTGAATATAAGATTGAGGGAAGACTTACTGAGTCACGCACAAAAACTTGGGTAATAATGAAAGGATTTAACCTTCTCTTATTTCTCCTTGTCTGTATCTGTCTTCAGGAAGAGCTGAAACACTTGCAAAGAAAGTGGAAATAAAAATTTAAGAATCAACTAAAAACTTTTAATAATAATTTTTATCTTTCATCTAATAATTATACTTTCTTTTCATTTTATCATATTCAACTTACCTAAAGGCCTTGTTTTATAAAATAATATGTAAAGCTTATCAGCATGTCTAGCAGCTTTTCTATTCCATGCCATAAGTAGATTCACCAGGAGAGAAATAAAAGGAAACCAGCATTTCATTTAGTGTTTGTGTTTTAGCTATTGAGTGTTCACAGTTTCCTGCTCTGACATTTCAGAAAAATTAAATACTTTCTTATCAACTATGTTTTCTTTTTCTCATACTCCTTCACAGAGTATAGTTTGCTATCTGTCATATTATTTGAGAAATATTTAGTATTGCATTGCTTTGACTTTTGGAAATGTGCGTGTCTTGATACTCAGATTGTACTTAACAAGTACAATGTGATCCTGTAAGTGTGTTCTAAAACCAGCTTGCTTCATGGCTGGTAGATTTTATAGCCTGCCTAATGCAGTAGGTATGGTTCACATATATTACAAGTTCAATAAAAATTTCTTTAGGTTTGTGTTATAACTTGAGGGAGTAGAAAAATTATTTCATTTAAAAACGTAGGCAGCAAAAAGGTTTTTCTTCCTCCTTCTCTTTTTCAGGTTATATTGCTCCTTGGAGTGGCAGATTTTATTCATTGTGGGACACTGGGTAAGTAAGGATATAAGATTTAGATATTGGTAGCATTTTAGTGAAAACTAATAATAATTTCCTCTCCTCATTCCCAAATCCATTTAGTATTTCAGTCAAGGAGAATCAGTTCTCTAAAGAGAGTATTTGTAGTAGCTGTTTCATGGTCTTTACAACCACTTCACTAATTTGTCTGTGAAAATTCTTGCTTCTTTGCAAGTCTTCGAATATATAATAGGTTTTTTTCTATATGAAACTGTAGTGTGTATGTCAGCATGAAATAACTGAAAGCTGTGCCAACACTTGAGAACACATATAAAAATTTCTAAGAGCCTTAGACTATTTTCATTGTGCAGTATTGTACGAAATCACAAAAATGTTGCACATATAATCTTGTTGCCTCTATATTACATTCATACATCTGTTTTGTATATACAGATGTCTACTCTGAACAATTGCTTTATTAATGTATGTTTTCACAGGTAAAAATCCTGTTCATCTCTTGTTTTAGTTAATCTTTGAAAATACTATGTTGGATTCTTTAGTCAGCCCAGAGAAAAGGAATAAAATGGAAAGTATTTTTCTCAGATAAATATTGTTAAGTGAAATTCAGTAGCTAGATTTTTTTTTTTAAGATTTAAAGCAATGATAGAAAAACTTCGAACTTTGTGCAGTTCAGACTTTTTTCCAAGCTCCAAAATCCAGCACATACAAGATTCTGTCCCAGCTCTATAATAAATGTAGTAGAACAAATGTCAGTAAAGAAGCCTCAGGTTGACTTGAGGACTATATAGATTTTGTTCTTTGCCTGTCTATATATATATATGTGTGTGTGTGTGTGTATATATATATGTATATACAAAGCATTAAACTTTTGAGGGCTTGTCTACATTAGAAAAACATATTGTGTTAAAAACACAATACAGTTTTGAATGAGAACTAGATCTCAGTGAAGAAAAGGACATATGTTTGATACCTCACCATTCAGTCATGGTAGCACCTTAGATTAGGTCCATACATATAGTTGTCTGTAATATAGAGCACAGTTTTGTCCTTGTCTGCACTGAGTGTTTGACATGTTGTTCAGATTACATGTGTTTCCAAGTGTAGACAAGGCCTGGTTTTTTCAGCATCTAAAATAATGTGGGTGCATCAATAACTGATCTGGTATTTAATACTGTAACTTTCATTACTAGGAAAATGAAGATATTCTGTGTAGAGGTTTTGAAATACAATGTTGAAAATTTAGGAGATTTACTGGCATTGATGATTCTCTTCAAAAATGTAGTAAAGATGCTTCCATATCTGTGTGTTTCCATTTTGGTGAATTTGGCTTCATATTTAGCCATAAACAAATGAAACATCTATAATTTCAATTTTCTTAATTTGTATGGAAATAACTGTTGTTTTAAAAAACTATACACCAAATGCTTCCTAGATACAGTAAGGCCTGGGGATTTCTTTGGTATAAGAGTTTCATCAGATTTCTGCTGATTAGGGCACTTGCCATTCAAAATTGAAATGCTTCCTTTTAGATGAATTTCAGAATTCCTAATGTTTACAGGTTTTAATAATTTTATCTTTTCAAAATAATTTGAACTGAATTTTTTTTAAAAAAGGTATGCGAAAATTCACATCCCGATCATTGCCTCTGTGTCTGAGCATCAGCCTACAACATGGGTTTCCTTCTTTTTTGATCTGCATATTCTCGTGTGTACTTTCCCAGCAGGGCTGTGGTTCTGTATCAAAAACATCAATGATGAAAGAGTCTTTGGTAAGAGAAAATATTTTTAAATTATTTTGAAAAAGTTTGCCTTCAACTTCTTTTTACTTTGGTTTTGTTTGCTCAAAGCTGATATGTGGCTTGTTCTAAAATATCATTTAAAAGTGATGCGTTTAAAGGTGATTAAGAGTTGCCTGCACCCCGCAGTCTTTAAAACAGTTTCTAAAAGTGCAGAGGTTGCTGAAATGGTGATGGGGTGTAATCCCAGGAGATGGGATGCAGTCATTTGTTGTGTTCAGTTCTGCAGCTAGAGTTGCACGTTCCGGCGGGATGCGGTTCCACGGTACAGGTCAGCCAGGAGAACAGCTCTGTGCAAAGGCAGGGTCCCTACTTTGGGCATTTGGCACTCATCCCATCACAAATTATTCAAAATGCCTTTGCTTTCCAGGTTTTCTGCTATTTTAGTGAACAGAATCTCTTGCTTTGGAACAAGTGCTAGATAAGGCATGAGCCAGAATGGAAGTGTGGGGTCTCCGTATGTCAGTGACAAGTTTGGGGTTTTTTTGTGCAAAGCTTTATTGTGAAAGCTAGCTTCTGATTTTGAATGAGGCTTGTAAGCAGTTGTAACCCATATGGAGGAGTGAAGATCACTCAGGTCTTGGACTTTTACAGGGACAGGAGGCACCAGGCTAATATAGCTGCCTCTTAGGCTACCTAAGATGTGTGTGGGCAGGATCAGTGTTTACAGTGAATGTTTGTCAAGACCAGTGCTGGGCAGCTTGCTTTCAGCCTCCTACTGAAGGCTGCACCTTCCATTTAACACAGCATAAAGAGACCTATGAGTGAGGATGGAGAGCCATACTGCCTCACCACAATGTAGAAAATATTTACATGATGTAATCTGATAAATCAGTGTCCCATGATCTCTGTGGCAAATCCTTCACAAGAGGATATTGTTAAACTGTAGCAGACAAGTCTACCACAAGGAAACCACTACTGGATATTCCCAATCAGTGTATACAGGATTGTTTGGGTTTTGTTTTTTTTTCTTTCCAATAAATGTGTTCTTAATGTTTTGTAGTATTCTGAAAATCTTGGTTTATATTTTGTGGAAGACAAAGTGGAGGTAATACTGCTCAGGAATACTTACTTCAGAATAGGGCTCACAATACCATGTTATACATCTGTATAGGATTATAATGTAGACAAGCCCCCAATTTGTCCACAGATACCTCTAACTTAAATAAAAATTTAATATTCACATGAAATTGTAACACTTCCTTTTGCTTTTTCAGTTCTAATAACTTGTTTGGTCTAGAGCTGTTTGATTTTTTTTAATCAAATGAAGTTGCCTATTATTCCAGTAGTATTGTTGGTGTATAATATTAAATTTCACCAATAATGTATCTTCTGATGCATTACTAATGAATATTGAAAATGGGGTTGTGTTATTGTTAACAGTTGTCGAGATGAATCTCAGGAAGGGTTTGAGGCTTCAAAGGGATAAACGTTAATTCAGCCTTATGTCTGTACATTAAAAAGCAATGAAATGCAAGATGCACACTCAAGCCTTTATACACACAGATGCTCAACCCACTTCCAGAAGCAGTTTTATGGAGAGCATGTACGTGTGCAGTCAGAGTGAGTATTATTTTCAAAGTGTCACCATCAGATGTGTTTCCTTGCAGTTGCTCTGTATGCAATCAGCGCTGTTTACTTTGCTGGAGTGATGGTCCGCCTGATGCTCACTTTGACTCCAGTGGTCTGTATGCTGTCAGCAATTGCTTTCTCCAATGTCTTTGAGCGTTATTTGGGTGATGATATGAAGAGGGAAAATCCACCAATAGAAGACAGCAGTGATGAGGATGACAAAAGGAACCCTGGCAACCTCTATGATAAGGTGAGGGGAGGAAGCAAGAGTTAGAAAACTTGGGTTCCAATGTCAAGGATGATAGAAGTTGCCATAACAGATACATTTGTGTTTGTTTAGGCAGGCAAAGTGAGGAAGCATGTGTCTGAGCAGGAAAAAACAGAAGAAGGACTGGGTCCCAATATCAAAAACATTGTGACTATGCTGATGCTGATGCTGTTGATGATGTTTGCTGTTCACTGTACCTGGGTAACCAGCAATGCATACTCCAGCCCCAGCGTGGTTCTTGCCTCCTATAACCATGATGGGTAAGTAAGGTCTACAGTCTGAAGTGATAAAGAGCAAAAGCCTTTTTTACTGCCATTGCATTAGCAATTGGCTTTGCCTTCTTTAAATCACTCCTTTTTATATAAAGGAATTGTGACCTGAATAAAAAAGTATTCATACTCTAATTTTCAAAAAGATACAACATTTTCTAAAATATTTAATGAAATACATGAAAACAATCCTACCTAAGGCCAATAAAAATGATGGTTAAAAAAAAAGCCTTGGACTGAATTGGGAAAACTTGTTCAAAAATATATATTTGACTGCATTTAGTCATGTCTTCAAAAGCAGTCGTGTCTTCAAAAGCAGTTCATCTTCTGGACATTCAGCTGGCAGAGAGCTCAAACTCATGACTGCTGGTGACAGAATCCCTCAAAGGGAGCTGAACTCACAAGAAAGCCTTTATTTGTGAACCCATACTTACCACGGAGCAGTTATTTGTTGGTAGTATTTGTACAGATGCAGATAAAAGGAACTGTTTTGCAGCACCCGGAATATCCTGGATGACTTCAGAGAAGCCTATTACTGGCTCAGACAGAACACGGACGAGCACGCCAGAGTGATGTCGTGGTGGGACTACGGGTATCAGATAGCGGGAATGGCCAACCGGACAACCCTGGTTGATAACAACACTTGGAACAACAGCCACATCGCCTTGGTAAGGATGGCAGTTTTCTATGGAGCAGGAACACCAAAATGTTTACACTGCAGTCCCGTATGAAATTACAGGTGTCTCTCAGGGTGATTGATATTAAGGAGAAATTGCATAGAATGAGAAACACAAATGTGGAAGGAACATACTTCTTTCATTTGTTAAAACTCAAGTATAGGGATCAATTTTGCTTCAGAGTTTTCGTTTTGTTTACTTGGAGCTTCCAAAACTTCATTTCTGCTTCAGTTTCTCTTCTTTTCTTTCGGGGAGGAGAGACAAAACTGACGGTAACTATTCCCCTTGGGATTAATGCTGTAACAGCTGGTACCACTGCATTACTGGCCTATCAATGTGCAAGGATCATTACTGGCATATCAAAATGCATTTCAGAAGTGTCACTGCTGAGTGGATTTCTGAATAGCATGTGAAAACTGACCACATGACTTGACAAATTTTCAGACATCTGGGAAATAACAGGAAGTGATTATTTGAGTAGCTGTGGAAGTGTAGCAGACTTAATGCAATTTTGTCTTCTCAGATTTGCAGATAGACAAAATGACTGCACCTTTAATTTCTTTCACTTCTGAGGAGTACGTTTAACCTTTGTACGTGTGCTTAAGGCAGGGTGTTAGTGTTGCCTGTGGTTACAGGGCACCACCTTGGGCAATTTGTGCTGTACAATGACTTGTCATCAATCACATTTCTTCCCAGAATGTTTTGCTACAAGGGCAGAGTGGGGGAAGGGCTCAAGAAATTAGGATAGTTTCTTGTGTTCTTTCTGTCTTGGATCAGTAGTGAGTACAGCTGTGGACTAGATCTGCCAAAAAGCCAACATATATACAAAGCCAACAAATTAACGAAGCTGTGCTTTGAGCAGAGTCCCAAAAAAATGTGTATTGGAGGAAGAGAGATCACACATTTTTTGCAGAGCAGGAAACTCACATTCAGCTAGAAACAAGCTTGGGAAATTGTACTGATGGTGTTAATATCAGTCAACATGCATTGCCATGTACTCTGAGGCACTTCTAATTTGGTTGTTGACCTGACAGTACTGGACACTCAGCTCTGATATCTCTGTGTGCCACCCTCTGCTACAAGAGGTAGAAATGCAGATACTGCATCCAAACTTCGCAGTTTCTTGCAGGACAAGGTGCATCATGTGAATAGAGACTGTGTAGGTCATCTGTGTTGCCTAAGCACAGTAACCACACACATTGCAGCAACTGGCAATAATGGCTTTCAGTAAAGAATTCTCTCGAGTGTGACTGCTGCATTGTCAAGTTCCATTTTTGGAATGAAGACTCCATAAAGGGGGACCCAAGCAATAAATGTATGTTGTGGCCAATACCTGCACTTGTGCTGTAAACAACGCATGCCCTGGAGATGTGTCCAGATGATTTTCTCTTGCACAGAGATGGAAATCTGGCAAATAACCTTACATTAATTAGGATAATGGCCAAGAAGCTGAGGTTCTTGGTATTTTGACAGCTTGCTGCCTAAGCTTAGTGCTCTCTTAATTACATTCTTAGCTGAACGTTACCAAGTCAGGTGCAATATTATGTATATTGTAGTTACTCCCTTAGACTGCAGCGATGCCTCAAGTACAAGAGCTTCAAGAGCAAACAAAACTGCTGAACCACATGCCAGTTACTGACCAAATTTTTTAAGTATGACAAGTGACCAGGATACAAGAGGTGCTGGATAAAGCTCTAAAAAGCTTTATTCTGACATTTTCTCTGTGCAGATTTACCTTTAATTCAGTGCTGAGGGTGCCTGTGCACCCTCATTGGCCTAAGTGCCATTGCACTTAGTGCAATGCACAATGGCTGCTTCATCAATGAAGGACAGAGATCAAGAAAAAAGAAAAATCACATTTCAAATAATTTGTACACTTTGGGCTGTGTCTAAAGCTTTGAAAATAATTTGTAGTTAGGTATTTTCTGCAACACTTAGCTTTTTGATAATACAGTTACGACTTGAAAAATATAGGTGCCACAAAAGGAAAACCCTTGTTGCTACATTTCATACTCAAAACACTCAACAGGCAGCACTCCTCTTACAGAGGAGAAAATATTTCAGTTTAGGCTGGGCTTTTGTATTTCTAAATATTCACAATGGATTTTTTTTATCTAGAATGAAAATGTTGGCTTTGGTTGACAGGTTGATATTAAAGAATCACAGAACCACAGGCTGGAAGGGAATACTGTAGTGGGTCAACTGGTCCAACCTCCCTGCTCAAGCAGGGCCATCCCAGAGCACATGGCACAGGATTCCTGGGCTTTGGTCTGGCTGTATTGATCTGTGGAGCTGTTCAATAGGCAGCTATGAAAAAATTTAAAATATTTTTGTAATGATACAGGTGGGAAAGGCAATGTCATCAAATGAGTCTGCAGCATATGAGATCATGAGAAGCCTGGATGTGGATTATGTTTTGATTATTTTTGGTGGTGTGATTGGCTACTCTGGTGATGATATTAATAAGTTCTTGTGGATGGTGAGAATAGCAGAGGGGGAACATCCCAAAGATATACGGGTAAGTGGAACCTCTACTTTCTGGTTTTTTAAAAAACCCTTTTATTTTTGTTATCACTTGTCTGGGAGTGGTCACCACAGTGGAGGGAAATCTCTACTACTTAATTGCCATTTTATTTGAAAAATGTGCTGGGGTTGTTTTTCTAGAATAGTAGGAGTGCAGTGGCCTGTAGCCCAGTTTCTTTCAATGTTTTTGATTCTGAAAGGTCAGTAGCCTCAAAAGCTTTTCATGTTTTTGCATGATACTAAAAATAGGATTTTTTCTGTAATTCTTGTCTGTATGTCTCTCTGCATCATCACATGCTTGAAAAAAGTAGGAGCATTTAGACTGTTTAAACAGCATTACAAATTTCTTCAAACTCTGTAATAGTAGGAGACAAGTGAAAGTGTTAATATTGACTTATGTAGAGTTTAAGCTGTTCAAACACCTCTGAGATTGCAGAAGTCTGTAGTAATATTTTCTTAAGCCTAACAAAAACTCCTAGATATTGAGCACAGGCTTAAGGGAGTAGCCCATGTGCGTACTTTCATCTTGTACTTGAGATGAAAATGGCAGAAGTTGTTTGTTTAAACACAGAGAATATATGAAGTTTACAGTGACCCTGCAGATCTTGTATATTAACAATACAGTGTTCGTCGCCTTTCTGAAGAACAGATGCCCAACTAAATTGTACAGTTTGAGGTAACTTTTCCAGAACCACTTACATTGATGTGACAAAACTTCTAACAGCACAAAGTACAGATTTGGGTCTGGGTTACAACAGGTAGTTTGCAACTATTTCACCTTTAATGAGCACCATTTCTTTCATTTTAAAGTTACCTTAAATCAGCTTTTAGACTGTAATAGCCAGTTGAGATTCTTAGGGGTCTTTCTGTGGGGAAAGGAATGAGAAATTCCTTTAAGATTTTAGTTTGCATTGACTCTTTGTATCATCTTTTCTTTTTAAAGGAAAGTGATTACTTTACCCCTCAGGGAGAATTCCGGGTAGACAAGGCAGGCTCTCCAACTTTGCTGAACTGCCTCATGTATAAAATGTCCTATTACAGATTTGGAGAGATGCAGGTTAGTGCTACAACTTCTTCTGAATCTTAACTGAAATGTGAGAAAACAAATATTATTTTGATATATTTTCTACCTTTTAAATTAGGCATTGCTTGTAGTAGCAGAATCTGCAGTAAGAGTGAGCTTTACAAATTAAAACACATCCAGTCATGGTCTGTTGTTTATAACCTTTAGCAAAAAGCATTTCTGCCGTTAACCCACACTTGTACTTCATTTTTTTGGTGTCCTTCACATTGCCCCAGATGAGTATCTTGATTGCACTGTGCTGTGTGTTCACTAAAGCATCAACTGTGACATTGTGGAGAGCTTTAGATTTGTTTGTTGTAATAGCAACATGCAAGTGGAACTATTGACTGTTTAATGTCTGTCAGAAACTACATGATTTCCATCCAAGTCACGTCAGTGTATAAAACAACACTACACTGTATAGTAAGGGCAGTTGTCACTCCACTTTGGGAGCACCAAACACATGGATGGAGCTAAACCTGTTTGGTTTTTTCCTTCCCTTTTCTTCCCTTGTTGCCCCCCACATGGGGCCCTTCCTTCTGATGTATTAGCACAAGAATCCTTTTTCAGTGGACTTACTTGTAACACAGTGGGGCCAAATTTAACTGATAATTGTGAGCTATTTCTGGATTGTATGGAAAACCGTGGAAGTGCAAATTATTGCAGTATAGGCAAGAGCACAGAGGCAGCAGCTCTGCTGAAAAAACACCGCAGGCTGCTGCACCTCAGACTGTTCTTTGAGTTGTTTCATCTCTGAATGCAGACAGGGTAGTATTGCTGAGACATTAAGTACTGTCTCCTGTGACAGCTGTAGGAGTAAGAATGAATTTATCCCTTAGGATCTCAAAGGTTTTTCTGTGTAGTAAAGTAATCAATGCAAGAGAAGTGTTGCCTTTTGACTTGGGCCAGCTGAAGGCATTGCCTTATAGTATGAAGTTTCACAGTTTGCAGTGATTGGTATTCTGGGTTTTGTCTCAAACTAACATGCAACTTTAATTTTTATAGCTGGATTTTCGGACACCCCCAGGATTCGACCGTACACGCAATGCGGAGATAGGCAACAAAGACATTAAATTTAAACATCTGGAGGAAGCCTTTACCTCAGAGCACTGGCTTGTTAGAATATACAAGGTCAAACAACTAGACAACAGAGAGACACTGGATCATAAACCTAGAGTAACCAACATTGTACCGAAACAGAAGTATTTGTCAAAGAAGGTGGGTTCCCAGTGAAGTAACTGAAAGGGGTCAGGAGTTTATTTTTAACAGTGAATCACATAGCTGGTGAATTATATATAATTCATATATATATTTCCACTAGCCAGAATGTTACGGATACTGTTCATGTTAGTGTCCAATATCAGACCTGCCTGCTGGTAATAATTGTTAATTTACTGTCTGCTTAACTTAAAAGCATGTGAAGACACAAGGCTAGATTTGTTTTAGGCAGAATGCTAACTTGACATAGAGTGTGTCACTGGCTGTTACAACTCTTAAGTCTTCATGTAACTGGAAGTATAATCTCTAAAGTACATCAATTCATGTTTCAGTAACTATGGCTCACTAAGTAAATGTGGAAGTTGCTTTCTGACTTTGTTTGAAAGTAGTGATGCCTAGAAATTTACAAATGGCAATTTTGTATGAAATAAATTAAATATGAAACTTTTGTTGATGGAACTTTAGTGTCTGTCTGCTTACTGCTTGAAGTCATCTTCACGGTTTTAAAGTGTTTGTTGTGCTGCCCTCCTTCAGCCTATTAAGAAAGGCCTGTTCCCAGGGGAGTTGGGGAGACTGTTAGTAGCCCTCTCCTTCACAATATCTGTTTTCTATATATGCAAATAGATGTTGCAAAAGGAACTCCAGAACCCTGTCTAACAAACTAGTATAGGCAGTAGACTTAAACTGTGTCATGGAAATACAAGTAAAGAACATTCTCTGCAAGCAGAGAATGTTAAATGTAAATATGCTTATTTCTGTGATTTGATGGGAAGTACATAAAATAAGGCATTTGGGAATTGCCACTGCAGCTAGACCTATCTTGAAATGATAAGCTTTATTGTGCCTGTCATACAGTTAACATTGTAACTTTTGGTCTTAAATGGCAAGCAAGGCTGAATTTATCTGTGATAGATGCACTGACCCCACTTGAGCCTTGGGTGTGTACATTTTCTGTCTAGAAGTTGATACCGCTTCTGAAGGCTGCAGTGCAAACAGGCTCTACTTCCCGTTAACAAATCAGAGAACCAGTAGAGAGTGTGGGGCAGGTGTCCAAACCAGGATTTCTTAAATACATTCCGAGGGCTCCTTAGTAGCTAGTTTTTCAGCAGTTGCTTCCTTACTGGAAATTCAGTCCATCTCCTGTCATGTTAGGAATGACATTGCTGAAGCTCAGAGGTACAATATGTGTCTGAATATTACATATTAGTTTGTATCTATCTCACGTGTAATCATGTTGTTGGTGTCGTGTTGATTAAATGCAATTTTTTTAAATAACAGACCCTGCTGGTAAGCACAGCAAAGTGCAGCAAGGGTGGGAGCTGCCTCCTGGCAGGTGTGTTGAATGTACAGTTCTACCTGCCACAAACTATGTACACAAATTTGAAGTTAATTTTACCTATGACCAACATTAATGGTCCCCCCTATTGCTACCTTATAAAAAAATCTAAAACAGGCTGATAAAGCAATGTGCAGGAAGTGCTAACTAAGCAACCTACAGACCAACAGCAGGGTTTAGAAGACTAAAATGGGATTATTCCGGTTTTTTTCTTTTGAAAAACGCTGCTTTGAGCAAATACTTTTAACTTTTAAGAAAATAAAATAGTGCAAAAGATGCAAGAAAGTATGTCCAAACAAAACTAAGACTTATACCAGTTTTGCTCTCTGGGCATATTGGAGTTTTATCATATTGGTTAATTATTAATTCTGCCTCAGCACATGCTTTGAAAAGAATTCTACAGATCTGGTAGACAGGGTTACAAAAGCACATCTTGTGCAAAAGCAACTGTTAGGCAGGAATTAACAATCCCAACATTAAAAATAATAACTGGATAATGTCTAGTTGAGGGTTTAGCATTTAAGCTCTTTAAAATCAATCTAAAGCTCAGGCATTGAATGCACATCATTAAACTGCGGTCAAGACTAAATCATTTACTAATACCTGTTGTTCTGTTTTTCTTTTTAGACCTCCAAAAGGAAGCGTGGCTACATTAAGAATAAACTAATTTTAAAGAAAGGCAAGAGACCCAACAGGAAGACAGTTTAAACACACTGTTCTGATTGCTAATACGAAGCAGTTGTCCTTGAGATAACCAGTCTTTGCCTTTAGCTCAAATCATGTTTCACAGCAACATGAGGGTACAGAACCATCATTGGTCCAGATTATTGTACAAAATTTTCAGGCAATGTCTGATTAAAAATATTGGCTTATTGAGAACAGCTGTTTTAGATTTGTAATGTGAAGCAAGACAGAGCTGCTATCCAAGTCTAGCAGCATTTTTTTTATTGGTACATATTATCCTTCAAATCTGTTGAAAATTTGGACTGACTTTACCAAAGAACCCTGTAATTTGGTCCTTGGCACATGCATTACTTGTCAATCTTTTCTGGAGAACACTGTTCAGCTGAATAGCAGCAGTATGAAAACTGGAATGGTGACATCTGAAAATGACTTTTTCAACAAGAAAGAGATGGCAGAGCTCTCTCAAATTCAACTTTCAAAACAAGTTACTCCCATGATTATTTTTCAATGGTTTCTTTCAATGTCCTTTTACTCTTGCTGCAGGCTGGTTTTGAGCTGGAGTGTAAGAAGCAAAGCTGCAGTTTTCACAAGAGGTGACAGGACAGATTAATTGGACAAGCTGCTTTTGTTCAACACGGGATTGCAGTATTGCTGCCTTACACTGTCATTTCACAAGGTAGACAAGGCAAATCTTGCACACTGTAGATACAAGGGCTAAATTTGTAACCTCCTGAAAGATCTGAAACGACAGTAATGAATGCTGTAACAACATACAACTGAGCACCGTGGAGCTGCTGGTGCTTCAGAACATAAATTAAACTATTTTAGGTGAATGTTTACATTGGTAAAACAAGTATAGCCTGGTTATTGGGGAAAAGAAGGTTGACAGGTATACAAAACCCCTTTTCTGTGGCTATCAGAGGTAGAAAATTTGCAAACCTCTTCAGCCCTCACTGCCTTTCTGGCGAGGTTGAAATTTTTTCTGGAAATCTGTTTCTCTGCATTTTATTTGGAGTGCTTAAATCAATTGAAGAAATTCCTGCTCGAGTGCTATTTGCTTTGTCTGTCTTTTATACTGGTTCAGTTTGGGTTTGTTTTTTTTTAAGTGGTGAAAACTGTCAGATTAAATGCACTAAAATATAAATGGAGACTGAACGTGTTCACTTTCCAGATATAAGGAAACTATACAGACTTGAAATTTTTCTTTAATTAAAACAAAAAGGTTTTTTTGCAGTTTGTTTTCCTGCCACAGGTTGTAACTTTTTATAGAAACAAATCTTGCATCAATAACTTGATGTAAAATGCAGAATAGTATGTACCTTTCATGAAGAAAATGTAAATTTACAGTGTTCTGTGAGAATGTTACTGCTGACTTCTTTCCCAAGGTGTAGAATATTTTTTTGATTTATGAACTCATTTTTGACTCCAGTGGTTTATACAGACCAATACTACAGCTGCAACATTTTCACAAAGGTAATTAAATCTGGATTTCTGGCCCCTGTCGTTTGGAGATTTCATTTTATTTTGTTGCTTTAAAGCTCAATGCAGACCAGTTGTCAACTGTAGGGGAAAATAAAGTTAATTCAAGTTTTGTGTTAAGGCTGTTGTGTCAGTTTTGTTGTGATTAACTTGATAACATGTTGCTTGCAGTCCTAGTCATAAATTAAGACATTAGAATTCTGTATTACAAATCTCCTGACTTCACCAAGCTGCTGTAATGAAGCCACAGCATCTTCTTAACTCCCTCCAGCTTAAACTAAGCCAAATCTAGGGTCTCTGCTGTGGTGAAATGAAGGTGGCTGTCATATTTCCAGGGAAGAGCAGCCCGCCTTTCCAACCACACGTTACAGCAACTCCTTCCAGCATCTGGAGCTCCTCAAGCTGCTACAGCTGCTCACCCACCAGCAGAAGGGCTGATTGATGATGTGATGCACGATTCCTAGTGTCGTGCTGCTTCCAAGCCAATCTGCATGCTGACCATGGGTGAGAAATAAGGGATCTAACATTTGGAAGATCACCTGAAAGGCAGCAGGACAGAGGCTGCCAGTCAGTCTGTGGCTTGGCAGTAACTCAGCCTTGTTTTAAAAAGGAAATACAAGACTGCCCTCCCCTTTTCAGGTACCTTTACATTTGGACAGACTGTCTTCAGCCTTAGGTGACAGTGTTCTCTTTAACAGCAGAAGCGAGTGAATCTGAGGCATGTGAAATAAAAACAAGCCAACTACAGGGATCCCAGCCTGCATGGGCCTAAAGCTGCCTACTACTTACCTGAGCTTTCTTGTTTTCTTAAATCTGACATGACTTCAAGGATTCTGCCAATGTTCCGCAGTTAAAATTAAATAAAAAGTTGGGAGACATTGAGGCAACATTACAAAGAAGAACTGGCACTGTCCCACCTTCCTTGGTTTGTCAGGAATCTGCACACTGGGTATGTTTACAGCTGGATCTTGGAGTCAAACAGCTCAACTAACTCCTGCCTCTTTGGGAGAACTGAACAGCGCTTCTACCAGCAAAGACTATCAGCATCTTCCCTCTTCATCACACACACCTCCCACATTAGTTTATTTCCTTAGCTCCAGCCATCTTTTTTCCTTTTCTTGTTCTACTATGTCAAATTTTGAAGCTTAATTGCCACAAAACAGTAAAAAAAAAAACAAACAAGCAAACAAAAAAACCCAAACAAACCAATAAAACCAAACACAACAAAAGACACGTGAGCCAGGCTCAGGTCAGCAGTTGCTAAGGAACTAAAGCTGCAAGTGTCTAGAACTCAATAATACTGCACAGGTTCTGTATCTCTTAATCATTACTGGTGGGAGCAGGGAGGCAGACAGTGCTGTTGGTAATCCCAGAAGAAATATTTTGACTTGCAGAAGTAATTTTATAACAAGGAGAAAAGTTGTTAATTAACCATCTTGATAGATTTACTCTTTAAAAAGCAGCTGAATGCTTTGACAGAGCCTCTGGTACATACCAGTCTCATCAGGAGTAAAAATTGAAAAAAAACTATTTGGCTATGATTAAAACGCCCTCACATCTTTAACCCAAGTGGGTAAACTGCTCAAAGATGGGGCCTTGAAGCAATGCCACAGAAGACAAGGAACAGGGCTGGGCAGTGTTTCCTGCCCTATTTACAGGCAGTGTTCTTTCCCGTTTTGCATAAAAACAAAGTGTTCCAGCAAGATTGTTTCCAGCACTGTGGATGAATGTTTAAAGAAAACCAGAAGGGCATTATCTAACACTTGAAAAATGCTGACCACGATCTCTGTAATTCCTCTAAGTACATTTCTTTTCTCTTCATGCAAGTGTCCAATGCTGCAATAATGTAGAGTTGTGTTTTAAGAGGTTCTAATCAAGAATCTCTGATAAAGATTAAATAAAATGGGATTTTCAGAAGCAAGGGTACACCTTTACCCATTTCCTTTTTACTTGCCAAAATTAAGCAGATGTTCCCCAGCCTTTCCTAAATCTGTTCTTGCTGCCCAGCCCCATTTTCCCTGGGTAGAGCTATCCAGTTTAAACAAGAAAACTTACCTTCAGAGTGTCTGGGAGAATAAGCAGGGTGGGAAAGCCTCACACCAAACCCAGAGTAACCTAGCAAATCACTTCCATGGGAACCATGCTCAGGTGTCACACACAGCTCCTGGACAGTCAGTGACTGACACCACTGAACTAAGGCTTCCATGGAAAGAGAAAGGGCATCCCACTACTAAATGAAACAAATCTTTTATTCATGAGCATTCTCATTTTAAATTCACAAATTATGAAAGGAAGGCAAATCAGAAGAGACTGCCAGAGCATCTTTTAAATGATAAAGGTATAAATTTTCTTTCTGAACATTTCTAATTTAAGAAAGAAAAAGGTTGCATAGGCTTTCTACAGGTGTGCACCAAAAAAAAAAAAAAAATAAGAACATGGAAGTTTTTACATTACAATTCAGTGTACATCAGCTACTTGAAAAGGAAAGTATTTACTTGCAATTCCAAGACAGCTATTGGAACGATCTACAGAATAAGGCTTATGAATATTTACTTTTCAGTCCTGCAAAATATACTGAACACATACTATCAGAAAAATAAAATGACACTTGTGAATCTTGTTCTGGAATTTCTCACTGATGGGATCTTTTCTGAAAGGACTTTTTACGTTCATGTCTCCCAAGTTAATTTGGGAAAGAAGCAGTGATAATGGCATCAGGGGATTCTTCATAGCATCAAAACGGAACAAAACATTGGCCAGAGCACAAGTGGAATGTCCTCGGCATGCAGGAACAACCAACCATGCAGACAGAGAAAATCTTCAATAAATTACAAGCAGAAAATTATTCAAATTTCTCCTCAAAAGAACAGCTACAGCATCTCTGTAGCCTTGACAGTCACACCATCCCAGCTGAAAGAGGTCTACTCCTTCAGGGGCCCAGGCCTGCATGCCTGAGACACAGAGGTTTGCAATGGCTATTTAGTGAGTATGTGTCTTGTTCTTTGGTGTGTGAGAGAGTTCTGGGAGGATGTTCCACGGGTTTAACTCTGCTTTTTCCATTGTTCTTTGTGATGATACTACAAACTGTAGGAATACTTTTAGGTACTTATCAGACTAATCTCTAGAACAAGAGTGGATCCATTATAAAGTGAATTGTTGCAGGCGATAAAGTACAAGTGTTCCTGATGATACTCAGTAGCAGTTCAGTGATTACTGCAACAGCATCATTTTGGTTTAGTTACAGAAAACTGTTACATCAGCTATTCCTAAAAAATAAGATTTTTTTTTCCTCTTAAAAAAAAATTGTCAGTTACAAAACCAAGCTCATACAATCCACTTATTTTAAAAAATAGGATTTAAATCATTTAGAACATGAATTTTTCTAATGTGCAAAAAAAAAAA
>VZRH01006476.1:199566-247544 GCA_013397555.1 Urocynchramus pylzowi
AAAAAAAAGAGAGACAGACAAGAGGACTAAATAGATTTAGGAGGAAAAGTAGCCACACCTTCATTAAATAGAGATCTGAAGTCCAAATCCAAAGGAACAACTAATGGAATGTTTCCTTGTGCACACACCTCCTCCGCTCAGCCTTCTGAGCTGCTCAAGGGATTTTAATATCTACCAATAAACCAAAATACAGGACACACAAGGACAGATGTGAGCAGTGCTTTGACCTAAGTATCTCTGTAGTATAAGCATAAGTCAGTGTATGAACAAAGCAGACAAAAGGCACAAAATTACTCAGCTCTACAGATGGGCATCCATGCTACTGTGTGTTAGAAATACAGTGGTTTCATTATGGGGCACTGTGGAAAGAAGCACTGAGCACATTTTACACGTGCCTTTTGCTGCCACCTCTCTCAAAAACATCTTCACTTCCAACAAATACAAACTAAAAAGTGAAAAGCCTTAACACACTTCTAGAATCCGCTTTGTCAGTTCCACAGTGGGTACCTTACAAAGCAAGATCAAGTGAGAGATTTTTTACTTTTTAACGCTACAAAACAAATTGTATCCCATTTAATTTGTTTCATTCATAAAGTTATTGTCTCAGTGGAATAATTTGCTAAATTGTTACTTGTACATCAGGGAATCATTTATCTGGGAAGGCTAGTTATATCACCTCTACTCATCCAGATGTTTTATCGGAAGCAATCCCATTTAGTGGAACATGTAAGCCAGAAGTGTTGGCATGACAGCAGCCAGAGAACCTTACACAGCAAGATCAAAGTTACCAGAGCAGCTGGCTCGGGGGTGGTGACCAGAGATTGACTGAACAGCTGGAGCATGAATAGACAAAGCAGCGAGGACACAACGGGTTGGTGTGAAGAACAAGGTTCTGGAGAAGGTATTGCTACTTCTTATAGGGTGGCAGGAAATTCACACTCGTCAGTGACAGGAAACACGCCCTGAACTCAGCAACCCCGAGCGAGCACAGCCAGTGGACCATTCTGATGTCAAAGTGAGTTACTCGCTGACTGCTCAGACAGATCGACTGCCATTAAGAGACACGTCACGTTTTAAGTGCAAAACATTTTTGGCAAAAGTGAAAAATAGAAAAACCTTAACCAGTACTAATAAAAAAGTATTTTCTTAAATACTAGCACAGGGCCTGATCCTGCAAGCACACAACTCGGGGAACCCCGGCCGAGCCCAGCCAGGGTTCTGTGCCCTAACACTTGGAGGAAAAGGTCTTTGAGTCGCTATTGGTGTTGGTACTGTTTACATGTAGTGTAAATAACACACACAACACATGCACACCGTGGGTACTTAGGGACGTGTGCCTGTGTGTCTGTGGATCTGCACACACAAAATGGCTCCTGAATAAACTCGAGCTCGTGGTTATTTTGAGATGCATCATTCACAGTACATAGCTTCCCATGGGGATCTTCTGGGAACAGGACCTATCCAAGGACATCCTGAAGTTACATACTGTATCATTTTAATGCCTTTCAGGTAAAGTTACGAGGCAACTGCTTTCTCCTGTCAATGGGTCTTCCAGAGAGGATTCACGTACAGCCAACCGTCGCCCTGTAAGAAAATTAAGCAGAGTTTACAAACAAGATTTATAAATACCAGATCTGTGTATGTCCACACAAAAGCTAAAATAAGACCAAAAAGAAGCAATCCCTGACACCTGAAAATTCTGTGTTTAATGAGTTGACAAGTAATGCAGGTGGGAAGGAAAAAAATCACAAAGGGGGAAGAGATGCAATGAGAAAATGCAAGAGATGCTGATTTAAATAGCAGCTAATGTAACAATTCCCTCAGTTAGTCTCATTTCCCCTCCACCTTTCCTCCAAGAAAATTTATTTGGTAAAATTTATTTCCTTTCACAGATGAAACCCAAGACTGTTTAGGATGTCAATGCTTACTTACACTGGATAAATCTCCCTAGATTGTGCTCATTTTAGTACACTAAGATTATAGGGGAAGTGAGTATGCAGAATTTGAGAAGTAAGGGCTGGATTTTACAGAAAAACACATCACTTTATGTGCCCAACATTAGGCACCAAAAATCCAGATCAAAGTCAATCTAACTGAAGAAAAGTGAACAAGTTCACAACATAGACATGGAAAAGTCCACTGCTCTCCTTCAAGAGCCAGACTCTGTCAAAAAGAAAATTTAAGCAGTAAGTGGTACAAAACAAGACCAGCTCATGGCAAAATCCACAGACATTCACTTGTCCCCTGTGCAGGAACTTGCTAAAGGTCTCTAAACCAAGAGACTCCAAGTACCTCTTTGGCAAAGTATTTGGGTTTCCAGGGAGTTGTGAGCGCCGCGCGCTGCCTCTCCTCTGCTCGCTGTCTCTCTTCCAGGCGGTGCTTGTGCTCCGTGGCGGCGTCGATGTTCCCCTCCTTCAGAGAGTTGGTGACGTGCTGCCACAGGCGCCTGCCCAGGGAGAGGGGCACAAGGGAGGGTGAGAACAGCTCTGCCACAGCCCAGTGCTGCTGGACACCAGGCTGGTGAGCAGCAGGCTGAGGCTGCACTATCCATGCCGGATTTCCAATACCTCAGCTTGGGAACCACCACTCTCCTAGGATATTCATCACATTTGTGGACCAGGTTTTCAGATTCACTCAACTCCCAGTATTTTGCCATGCACTTTTCTCAGCAGACTCTGTTTATGTTCTCTTCACCACCTGAGCTTTTTTTCTCGAAGCAGGTGGATTTATTTCTAACATTTCCAGTTCACATTCCTTATTGATATTCCTCCACCCCTCAAATGGCAGGCGTTTAACTGCCAAAACCCAAGAGTGCATTGAACTGGGACACTGACTGGTCCAACAAGATCATTAACAGAGGAACTGATCCTAGGGAGCCCCTCCAGGTCTGTGCTCTGTATTCCCAGTTACAATATTTACCAGCAGAGAGCTACACATTTCTCACAGAGCTGACCACACTCAGATACAGTGCCTTAGATCAGCCTAGCAGAAAGTTTGCCCAGAAAAGCACTGAGAAAAACCCTCATAAAATGGTTTGGGTTGGAAGAGACCTTAAAGATCCTCTAGTTCCAC
Organism: Urocynchramus pylzowi; assembly: GCA_013397555.1. Classification (NCBI taxonomy): domain Eukaryota; kingdom Metazoa; phylum Chordata; class Aves; order Passeriformes; family Fringillidae; genus Urocynchramus; species Urocynchramus pylzowi. Next base: position 202,639 of record VZRH01006476.1, read on the forward strand.
CCTCCTTGCAATGGGCAGGGACACCTCCCACTAGACCAGGCTGCTCAAAGCCCCATCCAACCTGGCCTTGAACACTACCCAGGACAAGGCATCCACACCTTCTGGGCAACCTGTTCCAGTGCCTCACCACCCTCACAGTAAAGAATTTCTTCCTAATATCTAACCCAAACTGCTCTCTGTCTGAAACCAGCCATTGCTTTCACATATGTCCAGGGCTGTTTAAATGAGATTGTGTTTACAATGTGATAAACTGCAGATCCTGCAGAGCCACTGGATGGATGCAATTTGCTGACTAGTATCTAAAAAACACAATAAATACACTGAAAAGCTACTGGTTTCCTTATTTACTACAATCTTTATCTTCCACACTACAGGGGAAAAATGAGTTTGTGGATAAGCAAGTGGTCTAGAAAGTAGACAAATTGTATCTGTCCCTGCACAATGACTCAAGACACGTTTGTAAAATAAAAAGACATTTACAGATAATAAAATGTAGTTTAACTCATATTTTTAAATCCTTCAACAAAATGTTCCTAAATTCAATAAAGTATTGATTTTTCTGAAGATGAACATCAACAGTTATTGACAGTGAATACAGAACTGTTTTTTTTCTAATGTACCTAGTCAGAGTTAGGCACGTGATGTAGGTGCCAAGAGCCTCAAAACCACCTGTATGTCTTTATATCTCATGCTGCCTCACATTTTATATATGTTTATACAAATATATATTCTAAAATATATAAAACATGAAGCACCAGTTTCAATGATATGCAACATATAATATATATACCAGTTTGAATTGCTTGCAACAAACTGACTGATTTGCCTACCATGTTGCAATCACTCCAAGAAGCAGGTGAAAACACTGCATTACCATTTTCCAGATGCTCATTAAAACAAATACAGGCATTTTCCCCATCTACAAAATTGATGTACTCGTCACAACAGTGTAATTTATGCTCCAAGGAACCAATACACAGCCTCAGCTCTCTGTGCCCAGATTTCTGTGCTGTAGGAAGGAAGGAATTTTTGAACCACAGCACTCAGACTTGCAGTTGGCTTCCCTGCTCTGTTCCCACCCAAAGTTCAGGAGAGCACTGCAAAGCCTCTGCCCTTACCTCGATTCCAGAGGCCCTTGGTTTGCTATGGGCCTGATCTTTTTCCTGATAACAGGCAGTTTGGTGGTGTCAATCACTTTGGTGTCTCCGTTGCTGTAAGTGAATTCCAGGGTGCCATTCCACTCTCCCTGTGCCTTGCACACGATAGTGTTCGTCGGATTGTGCTTCACTTCGGCTGTAACCCTGATTCAAGGGGGAAGGAGAAACAGACCACACAAATAACTGGTACCATTTATTATCAGCACATGAAAGCACTACCTTGCTAAGGGTGCAAGCAGCTTTCTACCTCCACAAATCAATTAAGCAAAGTAGTGATGCTGCTCCAATAAAGAAAGATTCACCCCAGGAAAGCTCTTCTAACACTGCAACAGCTTTGGGATGACATTCTACTATAGACATACTACTGTACTAGTTAAGTACAGTAGTAATCCAACTTAAAATTCTGATACTCAGCTCAAGCCCAGACCAAATGGCTACCTCAGCAGCCTGAAAAACAATCCCTGACATTCATTTGACATTTTCAATACATGATACTTTCACGCCTGAACATCATGCTGTCAGAGACCCATGTCAAAAACTTTGGGTATCTTTGTTTTCTTCTTTAGCTCTGCAAGTTCACATCTCAGCTGCTGAGAAGCAATGATTAAAGCCAACTCAGCAGTCAAAAAACTGGTCTGAGAATGAGCAAAATAGGTAAGACTGGAAAACTGAAATGCAGGGAGAAGTTTTGTGTATGTGTCCTTGAGTATGCAGCCACATGCTTTAGAAAGCCACATAAAGTAATCTGTAAACTCAATTTTTTAATTACTAAAGTAATACAGCACAACTTCCCCAAATTTTTACTCACCCTGACGGCTTCAATTATTAATCTACAAGTTTTAAAGAAAAACCCTGTCAAAATAGACTCATGTGGACATTTACCTGAAATGGTTGGCACACATATGGAAGAATAGTTCCACCATCTGAAATAAAATAGAGGTAACCATGCAAAGCACAGTCTCCTCTGGACACTGCAACAGTCCACAGCAGAACAAGAAAGAGATCTGATGTTAATGACTGGGACATCAACCTGAGCATGGATGCTACACAGGAGGCCGTCCTGCACAGCGCCTCTTTGCATCCTTAGTAAAGGGGAACCAAAGAAGGTAAATAACATTTTCACCATCTGGAATTTCAGTGCAGAGGTGGGAGTCCCCAGTAGGGAGCTACCACTATGGGCAGGGACACTTTTGCTTCTCTTGTGTTTTCAGGACCTCCACCTGCAACACCAGTTCATCTACAAGACTCAGACAGAAGCAGCAGCTGGGGTAGCAGAAATATTGCCTTTTCTACATGCATTTTTTTGATCCTACACTTACAGCAACTTTTACAAGCAACAAAGCCTGGAGAGATACACTCACTTTATTTTAATGAGAGAAATACATCCAATTCAGTTAAACATCATAATATGTATTGCTACAATAAACTGCCCTAGAGCTTTAAGTCATCTCCAGCACTAATAGGAAAAGAACTTCAGCTATCTGTCTATAAAATACTGCAATAGAAGAACTGAACAGATGCCCCAGAGCCTTTCCCCTGAAATCCAGCAGCAGGTAAACAAGAGTAGAACAGTAATTGCTGTACCTGTGGACCTTCCCTCCATAGAAGGGCTTGGTGTGGAACGTGACCGTGGCAGAGTAGCCCGTTCTGGCACAATTGATGTTGACTTTCCCTCCAAGCTCCACCCATGGGATGGTAAGGATTGAGCGAGCGTAGGCACTGGGCAGGGTGAAGACATACTCTTCTTCATGTTCCAGCAAGTGAAGAACACCTGCACAGGAAGAGGAGAAAGTGAGGTGATAAAAGGTTCACTGCTAAGACCTGATGGTCACTGACCAATTACCACCACCAGAACGCATCTCCACGCAGAGCACGTGCAGCTGTCCTTGAAGGAGGGCACTGTCTGCTAAGAAACTCTGCTCTCTGGAACAAGTTTCTTCCAACAATCATTTTCAAAAGCATCCCATTTGACTGTGTACCCTGACATATTGACTACTACCAAACAACTTTTCAGAAAATCTGACTGGACTCATTACTTTGTACTTTTATCCAGCTTTGTTAAAAGCTGGATAAACATAGAATGTCTACCTAAAAGCCATACTCAAAATTCAGATGCTCTCTCAGTGTCATATCATAATCTCCCTCCAGAAAAAATACAGGCATGGCCAAAGGACTGTTCACTTCTCCATTCAGTTAGAAACAGCCAGGTCCTCTGCTAATTTCCTCTTGATGCTGTGAAAGGCTCTAAGTCTCTGTAAGTACAACAAGAAAATATGGCATCTACAAATTTCCCATTAACTTTGCTCCTTAATTTCCAAGAGCCTGGTTTCTCACACAGGCTTTGAAAAAACCTTGCATAATCAAAGAGGTGCCCAGCAGGGCCACTGATCTAGTAGCACCAAGTCCAATATCTCTGCCAGGCAGAGAAAATTACTGGCAATTCCATCTCTTTCTGTAAAGGTTCCTCCACCCTCAGCACTATGAGGCTGTAACTAAAAACAACACACAACAGCAGCAGTTTTTCAACATTACTTGGAAGTTGCACAAAGAAAGTTGCTTTCCTGATCAGACCTTTGCAGCATCCCCTGGGGCTAAGGACACAACTCTATCCCCATAAAAACTTTAGTTTGGTCTCCAGGATAACAGGACATAAGACCAGGAAAAGAGCACCATAAACCTTGCACGCAGAATTAGATCATGCCAAATGTCTGCAGTGTATTTTTTACTAGAGTTTTACAGTCTTTTGTGTCCCATTTACTAACTGCCTAAAGGCAAAAATGACAGCTTTGAAAATATTTTTTCACAACAGGGACTGAAAATAACCTATCACGAAAAGAACTCACAACCCAGAAATATTAAAAAGAAAGGAAAGTTATTTTGACACAGTAATAGTATCTGTTTAGTAGCAAGATAAGCTTGAGCCCATTTGCCTTCACCCTGGGGCAGGCAGGGGTAGAAAACACTGTTAGTGGTATTGATTAGTCTATCTGTTTAAGGGAATACTGACACTACTTTTTCAAAGTGATCTCACATTTAATGATGAAAAAGCATTAAATAGGAACACAACACTACTGCTGCCAATATGAAAATATGCCTTCAATGCTTCATGGAAACATAAACTTAAATTAAAACACACTCAAAATTAAAAGCACAGAGCTCTAAGAGAGCCCTGATCTTGAATATTGGCTCCAGCTAACAAAACTAAATACAGGCACAGGAAACTCTGCAATTTGTCACTTCTGCCTTCTGAAGCTATTTCACAGGAAAACATTTGCAAACCAGAACAGCTTCATGCAGTTGTTCTCAGAACCTCTGCAACCTCAGCCTCCCAGCAGCAACACAGCTGGCACAAGCACTCCAGCAGGTCTGACACAAGGAGCTGGAGTGCAAAAGCACAGAGAAAAGCCACATCTTAAAAGGACCTTTAATCATTTAGTCTTGGTGAGTTACAAGTTCCTCGTGTCACGTGCTGAGCCCTCACCAGCAGGGAAAGGCCAGGGGGGCACAGCCAGAACACACAGACACATTTTGCCTCAAGCTTCCTCGGCTTCACACCTGCACAGACATCCAAGCTGAACACACTGCAGGAAGGCTGAACTATGCAACTCACCCTGGACACACAGCTGGGAGTAACTTATACTCTAAAAATGACTCTGGTTATCAAACTCATTAAATGGATGCTATAATAGTATTAAGTTAATAGAGAACAACTGTAGAATCACAGAATGGCCTGGGTTGGAAGGGACCTTAAAGATCATCGAGTTTCAACCCCCCTGCCATGGACAGGGACACCTTCCACCAGACCAGGCTGCTCAAAGCCCCATCCAACCTGGCTTTGAACCCTTTCAGGAATAGGGCATCCACAATTTCTTTGGGCAGCCTGTTCCAGAGCCTCAATACCCCCACAGTAAAGAATTTTTTTCTAGTATCTAACCTAAACCTACTCTCATTTTGAAGCCATTCCTCCTTTTCCTGTCACTAATGCCCTTGTAAAAAGTCTTCCTCACTGTCCCATCCTCCTCTGACCACCACTGAATGTGATGTCCCTCACATGAGAGGAAACTGGTATGACAAACACAACTTCTTTATGGGTCAGTATAGGTTTGCCTCTGTCCCCCGATGGGATCAAGAGCTTTTTCTCCCCAGTCAGGAGGGAGGGGCTCAGAGCTCAGTGCTGCCAAGCACATTTAAAGTGGAGAGCAAACAGCAGCAGTGACCTTCAATGTAAATATTTAACCACCACAGCAGGTTAGGTATTAAAAACTGCACCCAGCTCTCTTGGCAGTATTTTTAGCACCTGATAGCATATTTTCTGAATTCCTTGAACACCTGAATAAATAAAATTTTTAATAAAGTGCTATCTCACTTGAAATATGACTCCAGCTCCATAATTACAGTCTAAAAGAGATTAAAGGGCAGATCTGAATGACTTGATAATACTTTTAGTATTAACCTGACTGTTTTGCATTCCTTGGTTCGCAGAGCCCACATGCAAAACCTCATTTAAGGGAAGCACCACAAACACTGTGGCTGCACCACCACACCTGAACAGAGACCAGTGCTCCCTTAGGGGAGAGGAAGCCAAAAATTACACTGAGATTCAACATTTGTAACAGGTACCATAATTTGAATTAACTCCCCACCCTGCCAAGTGTCAATCTAGAGAAATTAAAAGCCAATTAACTGAAAGTTAACAGTTACTTTACAACGTGTCATTTTAACATCTGTACAATCATTACATTGCAACTGATCTTTAAAAACAACTGCTGGAAAATACACAGGCTATTTTTCTTCCCTTGCTTCCCTGCTATAAGGGATGATTCAAGCTTAGTTTAAAAATGGCTAAAAGTAAATATGCATGAAAAGTTGTAGAATATTCTCCCATTTTTAGTTTTTTCCTCTCATATCAAAGAGTTCTTTCAAAAACTTCCAATTCCTTTTAAAAAAAAATCTGAAGTGTTTATAGGCAACAATTATACACGGAAGAATGCACCAGACCAGTACTCTGGGAGGAACAGTGAATTTAGCAATGTAGTTTTTAGGAAAAAATGGTACAGAGAAGGGTGAATTTGTTATAAACCATTGCAGGATATTGAAATTCCCCCTTGAAATGTCCTCAACACCATTTACTCCTCCTTTTGATTGCAGCAGTAGTCACACCCCTATCTATGACCCCTCAGCCTGCATGAAAGGAAGTGATGGGCCTGGCATATCACTCTCCCAGTTTGACTCTTACATGTCCCTCACTGATGCTGCAGCTTTGTGAATTGATTTCCCAGTAACACATAGTGACAAAAAACCCCAGAGGAGGCTCTGGATCAATAAGCTGCAGAAGAGACGTGTGGGATTTAAAGCTTCCCACTGCCTGCATGGAGATCAATCTGAACAACAAATGGCACGTGGGACATGAGGGGCCTGGAGCAGTTTCCCCATTTAAGAAGCTCTTCACCTTGTCTGTGTTTCTCATGACACAGAAAGAGGAGCAAGTTATGTTTGGGATGAGCCCCACATGAGTGTTGAACATCACCAACCACCCAGATCCCCACAGGAAAACAGGAAATGCCAGAACTGGGCTCTTATTGTCTCAAACCTTCCAGGCAGCTGTGCTGAGCACTGCTCATTTTTCAAAGGCTGGAACCATTTGCTAAATTAGGTAATGAGTGCCATGCTATATGAAAATTATTCTAAAAACACTGGGATAGAAAATATTAAAGCAAAAATGAGTACTTAGGGAAATACTTAGGTAGCTCTAATTTTATGGAGCAACCAAGCTTTGGGACTGATAAATTATAAAGTCACTCATTTCTCAGTACTAGAAATTATAGACCTGTACATCTATTAATACATACACATACATGTATTTGAACAGAAGAAAAAAAAAAAAAGAGAGAGGAAAAAACATTAATTGCTTTCTTTTAAATTTACCCTGGAAAGAACCCTGAACCTTTTATCCACCAATCAGATCTTTTCAAGTTGATTTTCAATTAAGAAAAAATAATTTTTGGAAGCCTATACCTCACTACTTTTTAAAACATTTTAAATAGCAGAAATGAAAACACCAGACGTAACTAGCCACTTGACAATACAGAGCAATCCATTTAAATGTACTTTATGCTCTCTGCAAAATTAGTCCATAAATCAAAGATGACATTTTTTGTTGGATTTTGCTGCTCTGAACCGAAATCCAAGAGCAGAAAAAAACAGGCACAGCTGACACTGAGGTGTGCTCACCAGAGCATCCTTACCCTACAAACAGTATCTGTTTAAACATTCTATAGACCACGTAAAAACCATTAAATATTTATATTGACTTCCTCATCCTTTGCTAATTTAAATCTTAATGTGACCCTGTTCATTACAGCCTCATCTCCACCCTCACTCTTTCATTAGTACATAATTATCATTAACCAGAATTAGGGACTGCACATGCAACCTAAGTTCTTTTATGCAAAATACCCTCTTTTCTATTCCGGGTGGCTTTCTCATGAGGGAACTCAGTGCTGACTGCTCTGAAGAATGGGGGTTTTGTCATACAGCAGAGAAAAGTTGCAAGATTTCATTAGCAAGCCAGATTTAGACCACGCATAACCAGAGATGAAGAAAGGCTAGCATATAAAACAGCTCCCCACATGGATTTCCAGCAGTGCTCTCCCAATTGTTCTGCATCTCTGCTACTGATACTTACTTTGAATCAACAAACAAAAACCACAGACAGAAAAAAAATATCTTAGTCACTTTGAGGTGTGACACACACAAAAAATCACACCGAGACACTGAGCTGTAGCCTTTGTGTGCCAAGACCATACCATCCTTAAATCCCCTAATTCTTTAAATTCCTTTATAAACCTTTGTACTTCAATGACTTTCTATCACAGCTTCTAATAAAAAGTATAAAAAGCAATGTGCTCTATACATCTAAGGACTTGCTATAAAAAATATGATTCAAAGCCTCCACAGACATATTACCATTACCACTTACACCTTACACACAGGTCCAAAACTTCAGTACTACTTTGCTTCTGCAAATAGCCAACTGCAGTAGAAAAAGCTTCATTGAACTGTTGGAGGGACACACTGTATTGTTCAGGAGAGAGCATAAGTTTCAAAACACACCACAGTTGTTTGCAATCAACATTAGGCTACAATGAAGTTTCTGGTCATCACCACAGAATCATAGAATGGCCTGTGCTGGAAGGGACCTTAAAAATCATCTTGTTCCAAACCCTCTGCTGTGGGCAGGGACACCTTCCACTAGACCAGGTTGCTCACAGTCCCATCCAACCTGGCCTTGGAAACCTCCAAGGATGGGGCATCCACAACTTCTCTGGGCAACATGGTCAAACAGAACTGCTCTGATACATATCTGACTAGAACAAGATGGTCACTCACTACCACTAAATTATCCAGAACAGTAATTACAGTTCTCTAACACTCTGTTTGTAAGGACTTTTTTCTTCTCCTCTCATTTATCAATTAGTACTGATTTAATCTGTAGTATAATGAACCTAATATTGAACCAACAGCAGAATTATTTAACCCAAGTCTCAAAATGGACACAGGTATGTTAGAGGCATCAAGGAAACTGTCTTTCAAGTAACATGATGCCACATCTAAAATCCTTTCTGGTCTTACAAAAAGTGAAAGGCCCCCACATGTATACAATTTAACTCCAGCAACAGGCAAAAAAAGGGGCTGAATACTCACAATGAGGGGAAATTTTAAAAAAAGGAGAAATGACAAGACAAAATCCCAACAATAGCACATGATTAGTTTGGTCATCCAATGCACAGTAGCAAAAAAGCCCCACAACAATCAAAACCCAGAGATTTTGAGGATCCATGAGATGTTACTTTGTCTCGCATCAAAAGTAGGATTAGTGATACTTCATTCCCCAGAAACTCACTTAATCTGCTTTTAATAGATTAAAATAATATTCTACAACCTTACTAGCCAACCTTGGTGTGTGAAAGTTTCTCCAAGGAGCTAACTTTAGTTTCTACCTACCTTAAGTAGCTTCATGTGCCTTCTGACTATCAGCACCTTCCCACAGCCCAACTCACTAACTTCGCTAGACTAATTCACCCCGTATGAAATGCTGCAACTCTAACATGTCCCTAAACACAGGGAAAAAAATCTCAAAATTGTATTTCACATTAAAAAAATTATTAGGTCCTGCATTACTAGGCATGTAAATACAGGCTTAGGTTTTACACACTTTTAGTCCAGCAGCTCCTTTTTGTTGGTTCAGCAATCTATTCCCTGGTACCCACACTGACCTCAACCTACTACAGAATTTATACTTATGTAGCACATAAGAAAGAAGCATCTACAGTAGATTCTAATTTTTGCACAGCTTGACAAATCCACACACCAACTTAATCAGGAAGACTTCCCTGGACCTAAAATAAAAAAACCAAAAAAATTTAAAGAAAGTACAGTTTCAAGTGAAGGAATTGCACTGCAAAGCTGGCATTTTAAATTGAGGCTGTCAGGCTTGGGTTTGCTGTTTTCAGACAACAGAAAAGCCTCAGTGGTACAACTTCTTGCTGCCCATTGCCAGTCCTCAACATGCAATATAAATGCTTGGGCTGCACTGAAGTGTCTCCGTCACTTCCCAGAAATGCTGTGACTGTGAATGTCCCTGCTCTTGCACTGCTTACATGAACAAAAAGATGAATAGTAACTATAAACTGGTGAACCCAGACTTCCTCCCAGAATGCACATCACAAAGACAGCAGCAAACCTTGGAATAAAAGACTTTGTTACTGCAGATGTTCCCCAAAGCCCGCCTCCACTCCTGGGATATCTCCAGGATCATGAAAAAAAGAGCGAGTACAGGGAAGAACTTATTCTCACAAGCACACATTAAACAATCCTTGGGGTGAGTAAGCAGTTAATTCTTAGACCCTTTCTCTCTCAAAACTGGGACACATCAGGACTTTGAAGTCTTAAATAATCCCCACAGTAGACACCCCCAATCCCAGGGAACTGTGTGCGCTAGGAGCAAAAGAAAGAAATTTCCCTACTCCTACATAATCATAAGTGACTTTGTGTTTAATTTTATTTCCATTAAATAGTTCCCTTCACTGAGCAAAAGAGCACAGAAACGAACATGTACCAGAAAAATGCAGAATGTTAAGCCAATGACTCAGGCTGGCAGTAGCACAGGCAGGGGACAGACAGACAGACCAATTTCCATTCTGACACTCCCTTCCCAACTCCTTATTCAAAGCAAAATACCTAAGTCATAGGAAGAAGGAAACACACGTGCTAACACAGACTTTGTCACAAGAGTATCAAAACCCATAGTAAGGAGGTGTCATGTCTCTTCTATTAAAAAAAGAAATATATTGCCATCAGGGAAGGACCTACTGTAGTCCTTTCCACTGGTCTTTAGTTTTAGATACTGGAAATAGCAGAATATATCTGTATTTTTTCACCATAATTATTTTGTTGCTATTAATAAGCAAAGCCAAACCACTGCATTTCCCACTCCACTTTTTTCTACCTTAAATACTACAGTATTTAACATAATGGTGACAAAAAGAAACAAGTTGCCTCATCCTTCTGAGACTACAGTCCAAAAACTAGTTAAGACAAAACACTAAAATCCAAACGTAGCATCTTACCCTCAAATGGCCAAAGGGATTAAATTGCTTAGAAACACACTTAATGCATTAACAGTCAGTGACAACACTGGTACAAGTGTGTGTATCAGTTCAGATCATCCATTAAGGATTTGTTATGATTCCCTGTATTTCTGAACTGAAGCTGAGCAGTGATTTATCACAATGCAGACTACATATGTACAATGTAGAAAATCAGGATTCACACCTCTACCACGTGACTTTCTAGAAAGCTTATGAAAATGCACTGACTTTGCAAACACTACAGAAAGCATGATTCCTTGCAGAAACTATGAAAAACAAATGTTAGGTTTATGCAAAAAAGTCTCTTTGCTTTCTTCTCATTGCTTGGCTCCAATTGTGAACACCAAATCCCATATTACTTTAAAAGTGACCAAAAATGTTTTCACAGAATATGCTATAATTTGTCATTTGCTATTGTAACTTAATTATTTCTGAAGTCTGGCCATATAAATTAACAGAGTTTCATCAATATAAGCACACATTTATACATGTAATGTGTACTTCACATTCTGTCTGGACAGCAAAAGGTTATGTGAACCCTACCCTACAGTTTTAATTCCAAACTTCACAAAAGCAAAGAGTCATAAGGCTCAAATGAAAGGTCAGAGGGAAAGCAAGTAGGAAAACATTTGGATTTCTCTTGGCACCCAGAAATATTAGCTAAAAAAAAGCAGAATAAAAGCACATTTCTTACCTTCACCTACCATAGAAACACCTATTGACATGCCCATGAACTTGCTTTTGGTCCACACGTGAGCGTTCACACACATTTTCTTCTCTTTGCACTCACAGTAAAAGCAAGATACTGGTGGATGATGAGACACTTGTTCAGCTACAAACCTCAGCTTGTAGCACGTGGACTGGTCCTGGCCAAGCTCCTTGGCTGAGTCCTTAGAAACCGTGGAGGCACCGTTAGTTCTGAATGCTTTCACTTTATCTTTAGGCACGTCCCACGAGCAATGAAACGTTTCACCAATTATAGGGTTATAGGGCTTCTTGGCAACTGCTCCCTTTCGGCCTTCGTGAAAAGCTGTTAGATAATACTCCACAAAGCAGATAATTCTTTCCTCGGGAGTGGCTCCAGCTGCAATTGACAAAAACAGGTCTGGATGGGCCATGAAATTTGCATACATCTCCAGCAGGGATCTTTTCTCCAAAATAAATGTTGGAAGCACTACCTGTATGCAAAGCAGACAAAGGCATATATGATTTCCCTGTGATCACACTACCGAGGGGAAAGGGGGAGAGAGAACAGTTAGGACAGCTGTAATTCTGACCCTGCCAAATTTTGGGGTAGCATATTTCCCTCCCATGCCACAACAATTTTCTTTGCAGTATAAATAACAAGTAAAGGAAAAAGCAGTGGCCTTGATACCCATGCAGGCTGCTTCCTATTTCATTATGACTTTCAAGAGCAGCTCACAAAACAGGGATGGGCTGTTCCACGCACATGGAAATCCACCTTTTCCTCTCCTCTGAGTTAACAAACCAGCCATTGTTTTCTTTGTTTACAGGACACAAAAACATACTTTGATATAAACTAATGTACACCATACGTCAACAAACCAAACTAATCATAACCTTCCAAAATGGGAGAGGCACCCAAAACCCACCCTCCCAAACCACCAGAAGATGAGTATTTTATATGAACATACCAATCACCAACCTCTAAGGGGTGGAAAATTTAAGGGGTACATCCATCCCTTCTGTCAAACATCTGTGCTCCATATTTCACTCCTGGGCCGCCGACTACCCACTCTACATGGATGAGGTCCCTTCCAGCCTCTAACAAACCAAACCAAGGAGATCCAACCACAACCAAATCACAACCAAATCTCAAGTCTATTTCCTAGTATAAAACCATCCCAAGGAGCCTTTCCAAGAGGCTGCAGGCAAGAAAGCACTTTCCATTTGACCTAGAGTGTCATCATATGTCATGTAGCTCCACAACTCCCAAGTCAAATCCCTTGCCATCCCTAAGATCTCCTGTCTCCCCCAAGCACACCCCCTCTCTTTCAGATGGTAGCATGTCACTGTGGTGGGCCCCTGCATGGCTTTGCTTTATTTCAGACAAGTTGAAACAAAAACTGCACAATCCATTACATTCATATCATGGGAATAGAGAGGCTCCCATGAGCCCAGAAAAAAAAACTGGGGCTGAGCACTAGGCAGTCTGCCCTGGAGGGAGCCAGTCCCAAGTGATTTGGATACAGTCTCGAGGGCCTTCTGTAGCAACGCAGACGTTGCCAAAGTCACTCACTTCACAATAACACTTTCTTAGAAGTTTCCAGTGAAACATCCTGGAGGGCACTGCAAGGCAAACAAGGGCTAAGGGACATCATTTATTTCTCTCCCTTCTTTCTCCCCCATGCTTCCCACTTTGTGCAGGTCTGTCACAGGGGAGCTCAAGGGTTGCTCTCGCATGACCAAAAGGAACTTCTGGCACACAGAAATTTATCTTATTTGAATCCTTATGTGAATCCAAGTGGCTCAATGATGCCAACAGCTGTCCTCTACAGCAATTCTTCTGCTTTCCTCTTTAAATTTTCACTGCATTTACTTTTTCCCTTTCCAAAAAGCAAGGGTTATTTACAGCAGGCAGGGAGCCACTGCTTGTCACAAACACATTTGTTTTCCCCCTGCTGGTCCAGCTTGCTGTTCTAAGTGGGACCAAAGCACAGATCAGCCCTTTTGGATCCCATGGATAATGAAACAGAAGCTTTCAAACTTTTATTAATCATTCAGCCCTTCTCAAAGAGAACTTGTAAACAGGAACAAGAATTCCAGTCACAGCGGCCACAGTACCTCCCTGCAAAAAGAGAGAACTGCTGTGTCTGGTAACTTATCTGCTTGTTGGTTCTCTCCTTCTGTATTTTATATTTACACACATACAGTCCTTTATAGGCTAATAATTTTTACAAGTGTAAATATTAATCAAGCAAAGTTCCATCTGTAATATTCCTCTGACTCTACTCTCATAGCCTTGAGGACTCCACGTGATTTCTGGTACCAACCTATTGAGGCCCTGAGTGATGGAGGACCTTAATTTTACACTATGTGTGGCAGATTCAGTGCTAAGGACAGCCTACAGTCCTGATGGTGTGACAGTGGCAAGCTGAGGAGATTGGTTTTCAAAAGCAAAATCCAAAACTTTGAAGGCAAAGTGGAAAGCCAGCAGAGTTTTTATTTTTAGCTCTTTAAACAATTCCATCTTATTTGCAGCATTCTCATTCTGACCAGATATTAATTATCCAATATAATCTTTTAAAAAATGCAATTCAGCAGTTGAAATCCTCAATTCAGGATCTCATTTTAATACAAATTGTACACTAGAAGATCAGGTTACCAGAGGAGAAAGTGACAGCAAAACGTATTAAAAAATCTCCTGTATTTTCTGTCTAGAAATACCAGTAGTGCCTTTGTGAGTTCACTGCAGAGACTTCAGAGGGCAAACTCATTTGAATAAACAGTACTCTGCATCTCACTGTGTCCAAGAGCCTCTCTCTAAAGACAGTGACCTTTATTAGCACAAACAGAGGAGAAGAAAACTGCAGACCATACTTCAGCTGACAAAGATTTTATGGTACAACTAAGACTGCCATGGTTCCATTCCATTGTGGTCATAGAGTCTTGGTACCTCCTCCTTTAAGTCCTAGATGTGTGCTTTGCTTAACACAGCTACACCAGCACTGCCACTAAATGAGATGTGATGAATCACTGGACTCTAATTATTGAGTTTCAAGAATCAATTTAAAATCTGAGTAAGGCCTGAACTCCAGCTCAAACATCTGGCTTTAAAAGCCCAACTAAGCTGGAAATGACATCCCTAATTGTGGCAGAAATGGATCCACTGAATAACTGAATTGTTTCCACACAAGGAGGCATAACTACGAAATAAAAATACTTGAGTTTTAAAACTTACACAATTGCAGTATTACAAAATATACCTACGAAACACTGTCTTTTATTAAATAATCTTACAGCCTCAAAGTTTCAATATGCAACACCACCACACACTAATATAGCAAAAAAAAAAACCAAAATCACACCAATCAATTTTTTTTTAATTGCCCCTATCTTGATTTCTGCAGAAATAAGAAAAATAGAAATAAACAAATTTGCAAGTGTACTGCATTCTTCTTGCCAGCACTGGGCTGTTGTGCACTTGTGCTAGCACTCCAGCTTTTAAAGGAATGAGGTTTTCAACTCTTTTGCAGCCAGACAGAATGAAGTGTCCAGAAAAATACACTTAGGACCCATGTCCTTTATATTGGCTTTGGACAGGACTATGAATTTTTTTTTAATTGCATAAGAAGTCAAAACTGACTAATTTTTCCCTCTGAGAAAATGCCAGCATGACAACCAATTGGACAAAAGAAACACTCTAGAATAAATACCAAGTTGCTGAAGTCTGAACCAAAAAAATCACCACACTGCATTCTAAAATGTTAGAACAATCTATTCTTACTCTTTCTTAGGCTTCAGATGAAAAGAAAGCAGTTTAAGAGGCATTCTTCCATTTTCTTTGAGGTTAAAAAGACAATGCTCACTGAAAACTTGATTATAATCTCCTAAGTTTAAATTCACTTAACTAGATCTGAATGCAACTGAGAAAAATGGCCACAACATCTTAAGAATAGAGATATTTATCCCCACAATTATTTACTGTGAGGAAAAACATGGGTGTCAGCATCATTCCCTAATTTTTTCAGAAATCCAGCCAAGGTACCTCATGCTGAGATATCCTTCTCTTAGAGGTGTAAAAGCTTTCTTTTCACTGTCATCTGTGTCATTGTTGGAATAAAACAAGCTATTTTCATGCCACTTACATTTTAAAATTGCAAGAGAAAAGAATATTGGCAAGCAAAGTAAAAACTTATGACTTCGTGAACACACCACAGTGTTAATTTTCAACAGGTTGACATCCTGCAGAATTACTGGCAGCCCCTTTACAAAGAATGGCAACCCTCTATTTTTGGCACATATTAATTGTGTAAAGGAAGGTAAGGGAATGCAGGGGAGTGATCACCCATCTGTACAAACTGTTAGCATTAACTGCAATCCATTAGATGCCATTTGCCAACAAAGGCTGTCAGTGGGTTTTGGCACTATTTTTCATTTTTTAAAAGTCTGAAGAACAAACAATTTAGAAACTTGGGGTTTTTTTCCCAGCAATTCTAGTTTTAAATGAGGCTGAAAGTCCTATCCCAGTCTGAAGCATCAGATGTGTACCCCATTCTGCTGCTGTGAACTGCTCCCCACTCAACTCTCTCCAGCAGTTGCTGAAGTCTATTTGGCCACCACGAAGTTTAGCCCATTCTAGCAAATCCCCACACAGATTTGACACTTCACTGCAGGTGTTCTCCTTCTCAGCAGTTTTTACTCCTTAACTCCTCACTAAAAGACAAAGCAACACATTCCAGAAGTGAAGCACCTCCTCAACATTAAATGTGGCTGACTTCACTGTGGGAAACTGCTGTCAGCACAGGCAAGGCCGTGACTAACACAAGATGCTGTTTCCTGTGATACGGAATGTGAAGGTAATGCTCATGCATCCAGAACCCAAAACCACCAAGGGCTCAGAAAAAGCTGTTTGTTCATGTGAGTATCATGCAGCAATCCACAGCTCTCAGAATGAACCAAAGACACAGCCCTAGGGAAGAAGGCACAGGAAAATGGAAACATGTAAAAATATCCTCTGATATTAGCAACCACTGTGCCACAACCACTTCCAGCAGAAGGTGATGAGCATCAAGGTGCTCTGAAATCTGACTTTCAGAGGAATAATGAAAAATGGGAAGAAGTGCAGCCAACAAACCCAGCTTTACTGTCACGTCAGCGGCCCTAAGGGCCTCATGTCAGTAAGCAAAGTTGATAAAAAAAGCAGCCAGCTGTCCTGTATTTTTTTTAATCCTCAAAATGGGCAGAAAAGTGATGTGCACATGTGGCACGTCTCATTAATACTTATCATATGTGTATTCATGCATCACACAGACTACAAACAGATCTAACTCTGCCATATGCCTGTTCCTCTACTCATTTCAACATTTATCATTATCTTTAAAAACTGTGTAAGAAACAGGTTATCATATATGTATTTACCTTCATGTTTTTCTTATAAGTGTCTACTCTTCTCTTTTTTACAGGAATTTCTCTTACTTACATTAACTGTGTGTCTTTGGGTTTTGCCTACTCTGCCATGACAAAAAGATGAGGGTGGAAATCAGGAAAGAAAATTCTTGTCTTTTGCCAAGGACAAAATGTTCTGAAGACGCAAGAACCATGGATAAGAAATCTTAGCCTAGTTTGAACATTATGTAGACTCAAGACTGCCTCAGAAAACCAACACAGAAAAGAGGAAGAGCTAAGAAAAAGTGAGAATGTAAGAAAAACAAAACCAAAAATGAACTGTATATAACCCCAGACATACTAAAAAGTGACAGTTATAAATTATTCAAAATGAAATTATGAAACTTTCATTTTATTTAGAATAAAACATTCATTTCTGTGCAGCTACTCAGCAACAGAACACAGGATTGCTCAGTTTTAAAAATGTAATTATTTTAAAACTGACAATTGCTCCAGAAGATGCAGAAAAACTACATTGAGAAAATTTATTTTGTAAGAAATTTACAGTTTTTGATTAATATGTTAAAAAAAGAAAAGCAGATGAACTCTTCAGAATATCAAAATGCCCATGGGAATAACTTTCTGCAAAACTACTTCACGCACCAGAGAAATTCTCTGGTCCTTATAAACTTTGAATTACTTGTGGACAGTGTCAGAATGAGCTCTTATTTATGAAAAGTGGACTACAGGAGTTTTATTTGGGGGATTTTTAAGTAGAAAACCCTTATGCAAGGAAAGGATATTCCATATATTTACAAAAATCTGCTTGATTATTTATTAAGCCCCACAGGAATGTTTCACTGGGATACAAGACTATTCAAAAAGAAGCACTCCTTGCTTCCTTAACATCTACCTCATTTCCAAAACTCTAAGGACTTCAGGGAAAATTTCTCAGACACTGTAATTTCTTTGCTTGCATCAATATGGACAAGCTTGTGACAATACTGGTTCTAGGACCAGAAGAATGCACAGAAGGTTAAACTGGTGAGCTGCTCAACACTAACAAGAACTGATACACTGAAGACTGTAATTTCTTTACCATCATGGGTTTTTTTCCAAAGCTGACTTGCAATTAAATGGAATCCAATCCACAAAGCAGTTAAGTGAACATGTATATCCTTCATCCATACAATTGCCAATTTTGTTCCTCAAACCTCCAGTGCACTCTGACATATTTGTCACAGTGGGTGGGTTCCACACACAACATATGGTTACTCTAAAAGACTTGCAAAAAAATAAGCAAGAGTTCTGGAGGAATTTTTTCTTCTTTTTTTCTTTCCCTCCCCCTCCACCTCTAAAAGATCTGATGTGGTCACTTCATGTGAAAGCCTGCCTAGCAAGAGACAGCACTCCATAGCTCTCTGGGACCACACTTTTCCTCTTAATAAAACTTGGCTGTCCACAGGGGCAAAACACACTCACAAGAACCAGCTGTGCACACAAACACACAGAAGGATGAGAAGAAAAAACAATAGTGAACAAATATAAAAGAGATACAGTGTTCATACCCTGGTAAGGTCCATGCCAAGTTTGAGCTGAGAGATGAGATGGAGAATTACACTGCGTTGATCATCCATGACTCCTAAATCCTCCTCTTCATTATCTTCAGTATCTGTCATTTCATCTTCAACTAGGATCAACTCAGAAGCTGAATGCTGAAATGAAAAGAAGCGTCACCATCTGGACAAAAAGATACAGAATGGGTATTTTCCCCCCACTATATATGTTTAAAAATGGAGCTGTCTCGATGGAACTGAACTTTAACCTCTGTTAAAGACAAGAAAAGATACAAAGTCAAGATAAATAAAAAATCCAGTGATGGGTTCATAAAGCATTTTCATCCTTACCTCAGAATGAGAGTACTAAGTACAAGATGCTAATTTACACATTCTCTTCTCATATTTATACTGCAGTCATGTCAGATAAAACTCATAGCATATTTAAGTAACAAGTCATCTTTTCATTAAATAGAAATATGCAGTTGAAAATGAGTCTTCAAGTTTGTTTCATAAATCTCCCCAGCAAATATTCATGTCGTACATAGATGCTGCATGACCCGATTTCACAGGGCTTTTTTCCTTTCTTTATCCAATTTCAAAGTTAGATATTTAAGAAAGTCAAGATATTAACTAAAGAAGATAAAAAGACAACTACAATTAAAGAACACACCTCTGAAAAAAACCCAAAGACATTAGATTTTGGGAAGTAGAGCAGTGCCATAACTCTTTGTAACTATTGCAACACTTCATCACCTTACAGCACAACGCCTGTGCTGCTGAGTTTCCAAAAATACAAGCTGAATATCAATAGACAGGCACCATGCCAGTCCCTTCAAGAGGAACTTTACAGCAAAAGGGATAATGACTTGTGATATTTTATTTTTCCTCAGGGTTTACAATGTATAACTAACAATAATCCAAACAGGTGGTAGTTACTTTGTTCAATCCATTGAAACCCCTCTGCAAGCCTTCCAGATATGTATTCAAGTAAGCTTTTTGTACTTCAAGGGAAAAAAAAAATTGGGTTATGTAGATGAAAAATTACAGCCCAGCATGTCATTATTGCCCAAAGATTCCATGCTGTAAATGAGACAACACTCTCTGTAAAAGTTAGCACTCTTTCATGCTAAATTGCATTTCTGCAGGAACAGCTAGCTCATTACATAAAACAAGAAATTTTTCATCTCACTGTGGAAGCCTACGCAACTGAAAAGTTTCACTAAAACCAGCTAATATCCAGAATTAGGTTTCAAAGGAATATTTCTGAATGATCACATTAGAGATCCCTCAGGTGAACTGCAGCTTGTGTAAGGGGAGTTTCTTTGAAATTAAGTTACTCTCGGAGGTTTCCAAGATTTGAATAAAGTACTTTCTCGAATTTTTTTAAATTTCTTAAATGTTTAGGTAGCTATTCCTAAAATAATAGCTATTTGGTGAAGCCCAATGACATCTGCAAGACACTTTACAGTTGCTTTATTTAGAAAGTAGAATATGTAGATTACATAAAACAGAATCTGGTGAGCTGTAACCTCAACAGCTTGGAGCTTTTCAAAAGGACAAAACCACCCTTTCTTCTTCCCACTCCCTCGGAAAATAAAAGGAGAGAAGATAAGCCCTTTTCTCCCAAAAGGCACAGCATTATTACCCAACTGACGCCTCACTAACAAGTTCAATTAACATAAAACCTGACAACCTCACACAAAATTATCAGTTGGGGAGGGATAAAGCACTGAAGCCTGCCAGAGTCATACAGACTATGATTTATTTGGAGGTAGCACAGAAAAAGCAGTATCAGAACTTACAGGAGATGCTTCCACAGGAGGCTTCCCTTTGATCCAGCTTGACCTCATTGAGAGCACTGAGCTACCGAATAGGCTCTGCTGCTTCTGTTACTGCCATGAACCGAGCTTGCGGCAAACAAGCTCCAGCAGGAATTAACAGCGCTACAAAAAAAGCAAGGGAACCTCCCCTCCTCACTCCCACCCCCTCTTTTTTTTTTTTTTTTTTTTTTTTTTTTTTTTTTTTTTTTTTGTTTTGTTTTGCTATCTGAGGGGTTGGAGAGCGTGCACCGGATGGCAATCTGCTCCTTGCGTTTCCAGTCACATGGCATCGAGATCAGTGAGCTTAAATGCACGCAGCTCCAACTGGGAAACGGTGCTGCTGTTCCCAGAGGATATCCTGATCGGCCGTTCTCCAGGAGGGAGGGGAAGGGGCACAAATTTGTCTGAGTGTGCACAAGTGTGAGACAGAAAGAGGACAGAAAGAGAACATGCTAGCAGGTAACATCCTTTTACATGAACGTATAACAGCTGCATAGCCTGAAGTTGCTAACAGCACCAGAAAACAAACAAATTACCCATTACCAGTCTGCAGACTAAATTACACTAAGAATTTTCTTTTTCTCCCAAAGACTGCACATTTACCCAGAGCCAGAAAATCCTTCTTTCCTTCCTTCTTAATGAAATAGTTGTTTCCTTGCCTCTTAACTGTTACTAACAAAATAGCAAGCAACTCAGAATATTCTGTGAAATTACCCTTCTCTGCTACCTTGCAAAACATCCTCGGTCAAAGCAAGCCACCCTATGGACACTTGAGGTGCTCACTAAAGTAGCATTTGCATTGTTCTAAATGAAAACCTTTCTGATCATCAGGGAGGATAAGCACAATGTAACATTAAGATCAATTGTGTTTAATGAGCACACTGTAAAGACTAAAATCTTAATTTACTTAACTATCCCTATTCTAAGGACTCCTGCAAGGTCACCAAAAAAACCACAACTCTGCTGTTACAGTCATCAACACACTAGTGACCTTCAGTGAAAGACATGCAGACAACTGCTCTTCTCTCACTTTCCAAGGAAAAGAATTTAAGGAAGCAGTTTACAATTTATGCTACAGGAACTGTAGAGCAGTCATCTTCAGAAAGCAATATCCTTTCTATATTTCCCTCTCCTCATTAGCTGATATACATAACTATTAAATAGGTTTTTAGGAGCACATAAACTAACTTTAACTAACACATATTTCTTTACCTAAAACATGTTTTCTTAAACCAACATGGAAGCATGTAACAACCACACCGTGTGAGTGGACACACGCAGTCACAAAATGCAAAGCTAGTGTATCTTTAAAGTGTCATAAAAGTTCAACCATTCTTTAATTCTTTTTCTATCCATGAAAATAGCACGCAGTTTAGTAGTATCCAATACGTAAGCATTCAGCAGAATGCAAAGGATTATGTGGACTGATTATCCTTTAACGGCAGCTTTTCTGAATTATCAGACACAGACTTTTTTTTATAACCTCATCCTGTAAAACGTAACTGCACAACTGACCTAGGAAAGCCGTGATCTGCTCCACCCCTGTGTGGTCAGAGCATAATGTAAAAGCTATTGAGCTGTGCACTGCCCAGCCAGGGAACAAACAACACAGCCTGGCTTAGGTGCTGACCCTGAGAAATCCAATACTGAACCAGTTACAAACAACCACAAAAAAAGGGTTTATTTTAAAATCATTTAAATCAAAATCAGTTTCCAATACTGGGCTGAAGCACCAGCATTTTTCAGAAAAATCTGAAGAGAAAATAAAAGATAATTTCTAAAAATCCCAGGAAGAGATGCATTTCAAAGTTTAAATGCCAAAGACATGAAAATACACACCGGCAGAGAGTTATTTTAAACAGGTCACCTCATTAGAACTCAGATCGATTAATTTGGAGAGGTCATCTGCAGGGACACAAAACGGATGTTCTAGTCAGCAGTCTCCATCAGAAAACATGCTGATTCTTTTTTAACAGATGAAACCTATAAGGGTAAGAAATTGTTTCTGAAGGAAATATTCTGCATTTTAAAAAAATGCTTTTAGGAAAAAGACACTTTAATGAGCCTGGGATAGAATCACAGAGTCAAAAGCTATAGTTCTGTAAAAGGGCAAATGTGCCTCTGTTCTTCTACAGTTTCTTCCACAAGTTAATTTTTCAAATTAACTGTTGTGCTGGAAATTCACTGTTAGGTAATTAATACAGATATACAGCTCAGAGCTCCATTTTCCAACATATTTCACAAACCATACAATGCAACAATACTGTCAAGAATGACCTGGGTCTCATCTTGGTTAGTTTTTTGAGGGGAAGATAGGAACACACATGGAATCAGAGACTCATTTAGGTTGGAACAGACTTCTTGTCCCATACCCTGCTCAAGCAGGTGCACGTAGAACCACCTGCCCAGGACCATGTCCAGTTAAGTTTTGATTATTTCCAAGGGTGGAGACTCCACAACTTCTCTGGCCAACCCATGCCAGTGCTCAATGCTCTCCACAGCAGAAGTATTCTGGTGTTCAGATTCACTTCCAAGTGCCCACTGCCTCTTGTCTTGTCACTGGGCACTATTGAGAAAAATCTGTCTCCCTACTCTTCACCCCCATGAGGTATTTATACACATTGATAAGATACCCCTGAGCCTTCTCTTCTCCAGGCTGGACAGTTCCAGCTCTCTCCCAGATCCTCCTCATGCGAAGGATGCTCCAGAATCTTCCTCATCTTTGTGGGCCTGTGCTGGACTTCCCCAGTAAGTCCATGCCCCTCTCGCACTGGGGAGCCCAGAACTGCACACAACACTGCAGATGTGGCCAAGTACCACTGACCTCTGCCAAGTACAGGGGAAGGATCTCAACCTGATTTAGAGGCAACACTCTTCCTAAAGCAGCCCAGGAAGCTGCTGGCCATGACAACATTTTGTTGGTTCATGGTCAGCTTGTTGTCCCCACAAGATCTCTGCAGAACTGCTTTCCAACCAGATGGCCTCCAGCCTGTACTGGTGCAAGAGTTTACTCTCAAATATCCAGATACAGGAACTGGCACTTCCCTGAGTTTATCTTTAAGAGACTCCTCTGTGTCCAGACTGCCATCTTCTCTCTCTATGGCAGCACAAGCCTCCTAGCTCATCAGCCACTCCTCCCAGGTTTTTCATCACCTACCAACTTTCTAGGAGTGCAGACTGCATCATCCAGGTCATTAATGAAGATGTGGAACAGTGCCAGTCCCAGTATGGACCCCAGAGGTACACCACTAGTGACTGGCCTCCAAATGGAACTTGTACCACTGATCACAACCCTCTGGGCTGGGTTGCTCAGCTTTAAATCCATCACTGCCCACTTATCTAATCCATACTCTATCAGCTTGTGAGGATGTTAGGGAAGACAGGGTCAAAAACCTTATCAACATTAAAGCAAACAACATCCACTGCTCTCCCCATAAGCACCAAGCTAGTCACTAGCATTGTGAGGGGTATAATGCTGATTAAGCATGATTTTCCCTCTGTAAGTCCATTATGACTACCTCTAATTGCCTTCTTGTCATTTATGTGTTTGGAGATACCTTTCAGGGTTAGTTGCTCCACCACGTTCTCAGGGTCTGAGGAAAGGCTGACAAACCTGCAGGTCCCCAGATGTTACCAGAACACACAGAGAGTTCATTCTGGCCTTTTTTTTCAAATGAATGTCATTCACTTTCCTCTAGTCTACACAAACCTCTCCCAAATTCCATAACCTGTTAGAGACTCTGGAGCTGTATATGTGCAGCTTAAGTGCTGCCTAACCTATTCCCCCTCCACAAAGGGTCAGTCTACCTCCAGATTTTCCCTCTGATCTCTAAGTCTGTTACCAGTAAATGCCAAGATAAAGAAGGCATAGAGTAACTCAGCCTTTTCTCCACCATGATAATAAGCAGAGACTACATATATCCTGAGATATCAGGGACACACTGAGGACCTCATATTCTTCATATAATTACAAAAAAGCACTTTAAGAATCTTCATTTAGGCATGAAAATATTTTTATGTACTACAAAAAGGGCTGTAGTCAGGAGCAAGAGGCTGAATCTTAGGAACTTAAAACATCCAGATAAAAACACACCATTTTGTAATATCCCAGTGGAAGTATTCTTTAAGTCCTTCTATGTTCAAAAAAATGCAAAAGATTGTAAAATAACGAAATATGTCTGCATCAAGAGAAAGACCGAGTAAGTTAGAACAAATATTAAACAGAATTAGCATTCTCAAACTAGACAAGGATCATCATATTTTCCACAGAGTCCTCTAATTATCCTTGGTCCCTATTAGTGCACATAAAAGTCAAAGGCCTGGTTTTGATTTGCAGATTGCCTTCAACGACAGCGTAGGTTTGCAAGCATCATTTACGCTTGCATTTGTGTAACTCGAGAGCTTGCAAGCAGGTTTTCCGTGGGTGTAAGATTAAATATAACTCCGTAAGGTCAGGGAGCTTTAGCACATTTACACTAATGCGAGAAACTGGCCCCGTAAAATTATCACCGGTTTCAATACTAAAGTTAGAATTCTTTTTCTAAAGCACATACAGTAAGAACACCCCAAAGTAGTAGCATATAATGAGCTGTTAGCTTCTTGCAGGGCTTGTCACTGGATCAGAAATGACATAACTGCACTAACTTGCATATGCCACTTTTCTTCTTCCATTGGGCACCACACATTTAATTGCACTTACTGTAGCATGCACCTGGCAGAAAAGCATGCAAGCTGACTGTACCCATCCCTCATTAGCAGTGATCAAATGTAGCTTGTGCAGTAAGTTGAACTTATTAAAGTATTTTATATACAGACTAGCATATTGTCATGCTACCGGTTGTCGTGGGCTGTCCCTGGCTAGGAGCCAGATGACCACCAAAAGCACTCTTTCACTCCCTTTCTCAGCTGTGCAGGAGAGAGAAAATACAATGGAAGGCTCATGGGTTGAGTTAAGGACAGGAATAAATCACTTACCCATTACCTCATGGCTAACACAGACTTGAGCTGGGGAAATTAGTTAAATTTATTACCAATCAAATAAGAGTAGGGCAATGAGAAAATAAAAAAAAAATCTTGAACACCATCCTCCCACCACTTCTTCCTAGGCTTAACTTCACTACTTCCTACCAACTTCCCCACAGTGGTGCAGGGGGACAGGGAATGGGAGTTGCAGTCAGTACTTCACACCTCGCATGAGGGGAACTGTGATCCAGACTCTTCCCTTGCTCCAGCACAGACTCCCTCCCAAAGGGGACAGTCATCCACAAATTTCACCAATGTGAGTCCTTCCCATGGGCTGCAGTTCTTCACAAACTGCACTTCCATGGGTCCTTTCCACAGGGTACAGTCCTTCAGGCACAGCCTACTCCAGCAGGGTTCCCCCCACAGGGCCACAAATCCCACCAGAAAACCTGCTCCAGCACGGGCTTCTCTCTGCACAGATCCATAGATCCAGATCCTACAACGAATCTATTCCAACATAAGCTTTCACAGGGTCCCTGCTCCACCCAGCACAGGGTCCTCCAGGGGCTGTGGACAGTATTTGCTACACTGTGGTCCTCCATGGGCTGCAGAGGGAGAGCCTGACTCACCACGGGCCGCAGACAAATGTCCGCTCTGGCAGCTGGACCGTTTCATGTCATTCCCCTCCTTCTTCACTGATTGTGGTGTCTGCAGCTGCTTCTCTCACACTGTCACTCCTCTCTGCTGCTGCTCTGCAGGGTTCCCTTTTTTCTCCCTTTGTAAGCCAGTTATCCCAGAGGCACTATGACCATCACTGATGGGCTCAGCCTCATGCAGCAGCCAGTCCATCCTGGTGCCAGCTGGGATTGGCTCTGTCAAACACAGAGGAAGCTTCCAGCAGCTTCTCACAGAAACCACCCCTGTAGCCCCCCTCCACTACCAAAATCTTGCCACACAAACCCACTATAGGTTTGGAAAGGAAGAATCAGTTTTCTATATAGAAAACTGAAATTAATAGAAAATAAATAGAAACTTTGTTTACTTCAGCCTAAATCCTGAAACAAAACAAACTCTGAAACACTTTTACTACCCACTGTGAAGACTGATTCCTGAAATCATCCTCATCCACTCACTTTTTCTCTAACTTCCAAATGCATTGTCATTTACAGATTATCAAGCCTAATCTTAACTATAAGGCAGTAAAACTTTTTAATATCCAACAAACTCCTCATCTCTTTACATAAAATTTTCTACTCTTCAAGAACAGTTCAAATTTTTAAAAAAATTGAAAATACAATTCTCAACATTCACCACCACACAAGGTAAGCAGAGGAAGGTGAATAATGGAGCTGGAAAAGTGGTGGTGAAGTCAGGTCATTGCTTGAGCCCTGGCCTCCCTCCATCTTCCTGTAGTCTTATTTATGCTTTGCTTCTGGTGACATCTGTGACTGATCACTGCAAAGAATGAGTAGATCAAAGATAAAACCTCAAACACACTGACATCCCATATGCCCACTGTAATGTTAGCACCTGGATACCAACATTACAGTGACTTTCCAAGAGACTTAAGGCTGTCCAGTGTTCAGGTTTGATGTTTTCAAAGCCACATAATGAGCCCAGAAGCAAAGCAGATCTTAAATGGAGAATTTAGAGAGCAAAACTTATTACCTGTGTACACCTTCATTTCATCCTGAAAAAGGTCTCTTAAAGGTAGCAAAATAGGCAGATTCTGTTCAGCTGCATTTTTTTAAAATTTACTCTGAGTATTTCACAGAAGCTGCTTCCTCTAATGCAGAAAAAGTCTACCACCCCAAGGGGGAACCCACCCCTTCAAAGCCCAAATCACACACCCACAGTCACACTTCTAGCATTCTGTCATTAGAGCTTAGATCTAATGATGATGAACCAAAATTAAAGTTAACTTTCCAAATATTGAAGCAAGCAATAGAGGACGAGAGTCAAATGAGAAGGATTTTACAATGAAAAAGTGAATACTTTAACTTACACCCAACACCACCATGGCAAGCAAAAATACCACTCTTTTTGTCATCTCTACATAGAGAACCAATCAGCAAGACAGTTACTTTCTCCTTCATATAACAAAGGAAAAATGGTATAATAGTCAGATTTTCTACTTACCTTAAGCTATGTATGCCAAGAAAAAGAATCCAGGTACATCTATCTGAATAGGTAAGTAACTGCTGTATCACAGTTTGTGTCCTGACAGTGTGGGGCCAAAGCATTTATGTCACTGTGGATACATCATTCAGCACTAATAGGTCAAACCAGGTATTATTTGGTCAAAAAAGCTTACATCAGGAAAGAATGTCTACAGAGTGCCCAGAAATTAATTACTTGCCAAATTTGTTATTTGTGTTTGGTATTTCAGGTCTCCAGAGAAAATAAAATTCTTCAAACTAGGACCATCAATGATTAAAACATCTCTCTTTTTGTATGTATGGATAATTTGTATATATTTTGTGGTTTGTTGCTTGGGGTTGTTTTTCATTGAATATGCTAAACACACTTGATGTTCAGAAAATCTCTCAGCTAGGGACAAGTGCAAGGATCAAAGTGTGGCAATCTGTCTATCACACAACATTAATTGGATACAACATGTAATAGCAGAGGCATCTACTGAACCAAGAAATACCTATCCTTCTTCAGGAGATATACTGCAAAGCAAGCAAGCAAGCAAAGCAGAAATGAATCTTGACACTAACACTGCACAGACAGGCTGACACACAGACAATGCAAACAAAGAAAATGATCACAAAACCTCTACCTTAGGTGACAAATAGGTCTGCAATCTTTTTCCTTCTCAACAAAAACAATCTGCCAGGCATCTGGAGACAAGCACATTATCCAGATACTACCCACTTAGAGAACTGTACTAATGCCTTTTTGTTAATGTTTTGCAGGAATATCTCTGGGAACAGAAGTCTTTCCATCACTAAAGAACAAGCTCAGAAAGCTTCCTTTTCTCACACTGCAGATGTGTTTTACTATGACCTCTGACTATACTTAGGGCTGAACACAACAATGTAGCAGTGATGAGGACCAGATAATATGAGATTTCAGAAGAAAAAGGACGGGTTTCTTGTTTAAAGAATAGGAGCAAATGCACGTAACATGAAACAAAGAACATTTATGTTTACGTTGCAGTATAGCCTGTGCAATCATTCAGAAAAAATACTCAAAGCTAACTCTGAAAGTGATTATATTTAAAAATAAAGAATCTATCAGTGACTGAATATCCTGTTAAACAGAGTTCCTCATTTGGGTTACCTACAGCACTGTAATCCTGTTATGCACCAAATAATGTTTATCGGACAACTTTTTCCCCACATGTTCATATTTTCTTCATAAGACAATTCTTCTTGCAAAAATCGATTTTCATAAACCTAAGGTAGTCATTTCTGAAAATAGGCTGAAAAGCAGCTAATTCCCAAGCACAAACTCCACAGGGAAAGATTAAGTATCAGTACCAGTCCACACATGGCCTGTGAGCACCTTTCATGAAATGGGGGCTACTGAAGTACAGAACTGTTTAATCTGAATCCTAAAACACAGGAGGACTGCAGTATTGCATAAATTCAGCAAGAACTGGGAATAAATATATTTCATCACTGCTATCATCAGAAAGAAATAGTAACATGAGACTATGAAACAAAACGCATGAAGAGAAAAGCCCCATGGACTTGTCCTAAATTAAAGCAAAAAAAACTTTGAATGGTGGCATAAATCACAACCACAAGATAGAGAGTATCACATCATGAACAATTTTAACAAAACCTATACCTAATGCAATACAGATACTAGTGAAGAATAATTTTCTCAGATATATTCAGTTTTATTTTGTGAATTAAATTTTTTAGAAGCAAATGGCAACAAATAGAGTATCTGACACTATCCAAAGTAAGTGTACAAGTTTACAAACCACAGAGTGCAGCAGGACAGATTCCAGCCACTGCCAGGCAGCACTTCAGACACTCCATGGGGTCTGAAAGTCACATGGTTATAACTTTTGGGGAGCTAAAGACAAAAGACTGCATTGAGCCGCAGGTTGGTGCAGGAGAGTAGCATGAGGGGAAAGGCTGGCAGAAAGCTACACTTTAGACACTCCCCTGTACTACAAGGCATCCTCTCTAGAATGAGATCCTTGTGGAGAAACCTGAAGTAGCAAGTTCTTCAGACAGCATATTTCAGTGAAGAAGGGGAGGACAAACACCTTCTGGTAAGGGTCCCAGCAGGTAGGTCCCTTTTGGCTGCTCACCAGACAGTACAGCACATTGAGTATTTGAGCCTTTTCTTATCACACCACCCTTTGCTCCCATTGACAAAATCCCTAGAGAATTGCAAGATTTTGTGCAGAGAGGCTGTGGGACCCCCACTGTGGGAGGTGTTCAGGACTGGACAAGCTGACCCGATTAGCACTGTTCTCACAGTATTGAGCTGCAGGACCTCTGGAGGTCCCTTTCAAGCCAGAGTACTCTGTGATTCCATTATGATTCTGCCTGCAATGCCAGGAACTGAAAAGTTAGGAAGTAACAGAGCTGAAGTCATTTAGCCAGCTGTAATTCTCTTTTATGTCGCTTTGTATGCTGGCTAAGCAAATTTACTACAGAAAAATACTGCCACATTAGTCAATAATACACCACTCACATATGCAAAGAGGGCACAAAAAGATGGACAACTACAAATTTAACCTTTGCAATCATCTGGTCTTGCAATACCAATCTATATGTAAATCCAGTTCTCACTGAGCTATTTCTTGTACGCAGTATCACATGTCAGCATATTTGTAAAAGGACAGAAATGGTAAAGACATGTTAATCCAAGCAGTATTAACAGTCTTGCCCCAAGACAACACATTTATTAAACCACCCTGACTCTTTCTGAAATTTCATTGCTCATCCACCATACACATTCACATTGTTGATAAACACACACAACTCAAAAAACCCAAACAAAAATCCTTAAGTCTTCCAAAAGAAAACTGAATCATTATAAATCACAGTAGAACATTCAATGTGTATGTGAAAAAAATAAGACCTAGAAGATTGTCTTCTTTTATATGTGTAACTCCTTGAGGCCAGTGGAACTCTCTGCTTGAAAAGCTTCTAAGAATTGTTCTCAGTCTGATGAATCAATTACTTGGTTCATCCCAAATTGAAAAGTCCCAATTAATGCAGCAGAGTTCTGCCTTTTCCACCTGCCCCTTCCAACTCCTCCTCTGGGACAAATTTTAGAATTCAATTCTGTTGTCACAGCTGGGATTTATTTCCACATTCTGGGCTTTTCAAATAAAGAACCACTACAGTTCATCACCACAAGCTGAAAACCCAGGGTTTTTTCTAGCAAGACCAGACAGAACAGCTGAAGCCAGTCTGGATGATTCACTAAGCAAGATAAAGCACTGTCAACCTGAGACAAACTCTCCCTGTAAGAGAGTTGAGCCCAGCTTAGTAAGGTCTAGTTAAGGAATTGACAGTCTTAATGAGATGGCTAAGATTTCTAATGGGCAGTATCACCAAGCCTACATATATACACAGACTAAGAACTAAAACTGATAGCACAAAGCAAATTAACTGGTACATAACAAATTGGCATACAATCCTGAAATAAAATTAACACTGACTTCAGAGTTCCTTTAGCAAGGGGCACAGGTTTTATACTGAATAGAGTATGCAATTGATCCACTTAATTTTTAAGCCTTACTGCAAGGGAACCCAAGTTCTTTATATTCCAATGATTAGATTTCACTGACTTTTCACTAGTAATTATGAAATGCCACATGAATCAGAACCTCATGTTTATTCAAATTAGAAGCAGATTTGGAATAAGGGTTATTTTTTATTTTTTTTTTACATAGAATATTACTCTCAATTATATAGATAGCAGCTGGAACACATACATTTTGGAGGTGGAAGTGATTCAATAATATGCAGTGGGTTTGGCTGGTGATAAAATTTGTATTAATTATTTGCATAAACAGTTTTACTAGAGGACTGTTTGCTGACACAGTAGCTATTCCAGAAAGCTGGCAAAAAAAATCAAATCAAAATTGGCTAGATTATCTTAGTCATTGTCAGTGCTGCTGTAGCAGGCTTAGGGTCATTTAATTCTACTTTTAGTCTAATTGTACATTTAATCCTTAAGTATACATTCCCTTGATTATCCTTAAATATACCTTCAATTGATTACCTCAGGTTTCATTTTTTAGATGGTCTGCATAGTGAATGGATTAACTGGTACCATCTTTGCCTAGAGATTAATTTAGCTAAATCATTACAGGCCATTCACTGTGCTCTTCAGCCTGAAAAGTACTTAATCATGCAGAGGACAAAAAGCAGAGCACACTGAGAAACCCTGTAATGCCTGTACTAAACAGTGAAAAGGGACCATCTGTAATACTGCAAACATTACTTTCCCCTCCTGATCTGTTGCTCTTCCATTACTGCACTTGTGGCTAGCACTATGTTCATGGCTAAGCTCATCTCCCGACATCAATTATACACATTCCTGTCAAGTACAAAAAGGAATTAGGAAACACTAGAAACAAATTATGCTAGGAAACAATCCACAGAGCTGGGCACATCTGCTGAGATACAGATAAATAAAGGTAATATTGAATTAGAAATAATTTCTTTTATCCAGCTGAGTGTCTAAAATTGCATGAGCATTTTTAAAATTATTTCTTAGCATCTCTAATACATTCTGTAATAGCTCTAAAGTCTAAAGTCATATTAGGATATATATTTACATACAGATAAAAAACAAATTACAGCTTGAAAGAAACTACCACCTGAAGAAATGGGAAAAAAATACATCAACTTATAACATTAAACAATTCAGTAACTCTTTCAAATAGAACAGTTTTCCCTGTTACAGCTGAAAAACACCAAGGTTCAGATCATCCATGGGACCAAAAGATCTTTAATAACCTGGACTTGACTGCCCTTGCAATCACAATCACAATTAAAACCTGCTTTAGCAGTTAGATAATCAGAGCTAAAGGCTCAATCCTACAGAGCTCAAACTTCAATCCCATTAAAAAGACACTTCCATTTGGAGCATGCGTACAGCTGCTCGTGCTCACAGGCAAGGGAAAGTAGGGACAGGAAAGTCGAGAGACAGCACAGACACCAGAGCCACAGGATGGGAAGAATCAGCTGGCATGGCATTTTAAGGCATAAAAATCACATGAAGAGGGCTATATTGCAGATCTAGCTACAGAACAATTTTAACAATTTTTTAAATAATTCAAAACATAACTATTAGATCCAAAGAAAATGATTCCTTCCTTTTCAGACTCCACAAAAAACCAGCCTGTTACCTATTAGTATTTGGCTGTCAGGGGAAGCACCCGGCCTGCAGTCACTCTTTGTCGGCTCAGAGGGGGAATTCTGACACCCAAAATAATAATTAGTTGAACTGGAATAGTAGTTCAGCCATGAAAGTGATTCACACCTTTATTCAACTTCGGCACCGAGTTTATTACAACTGAATTTACTATGGGATTCAAACTAATTAATGCCAGTATTTCTTGAAAATAATTTCAAAATTATTAAATCTTAAATGAAGAAAGCAAGGTTCCATTTATGGCAGACTGGACAGAGACTAAATTCACATAACAGGTCTGAAGAGTGTACCTCTGGCATATCTCACACCAGATTTGTTCTATTCTGCTTTAAGGAAAAACCCTAAAAAATTACCTTGAAATTATAACACAACTTATGCCAAGAAGTCCTTCAATAGGGATTCACAGGAGCATTTTATATCAACTATCATTAGATTGAGGATAGTTCTGTGCAGCTCAGCCCTTATCCCTTCCATATGATGTTTCAGATGGACAGGAAAAAAAAAACCAACTAAAATTCAGAGACTTATAAAACATTAAAAACAATATGGCAAATAAGAGACAAAATTGCTTGATCTGGCAATCAAGCAATCAATTCACTCTCAGAGGTTCTTTCTTTCAGTAAAGATAATAGGCTTTAACTTCATGCTGTCCAATATCAGAACGCTAACAGAATAATAGGCAAGGAACACACAAGAAAATAATCTGTTACAAAATCTTGTATTTTCTGAATTAGTTCAAGCAGTAGCTCAAAGGACACCCCTGCATTTGGAAGCAAGAAACACCCTAAATGAACCAAAGCAAGTAAACACCAACATACTATCTAAAAAGTATAATCTTTAGCTTTTACTTTATTTCACCAGAGAAGAAACTCTGCATTCCCGACAGTACAACAGACCAGAAAGAAAAGTTTTACTTTAGTTACCTATGGTGTCAAAACTCAGCTCCAGAACTTTCTACATCCCTCAAGAATGCTTAAGTATTCAAAGAAAATTGCGTTAGATTAACCTTGTTATTCCAGAGAATTGTAAAGATCCACAAATTTCTTCATAAACATATAAAAACTTGTCACTGGTACGTTAACAATGCTGCTTGTTGCACAGCTGCAAAGTGTCTGAATGTTGTGCTGAGAACTAGCACAGTTATCACTAAACACACTCAGCCACTCGTCATGCTGCCAGGACACTGCTGCACTGACAGGCAGCTGGATGGGAAAGATTCCTCAGCAGTCAACCACAACCCCCTCTGCCCCAACACAACATCTCTGTTTTCTTCTCAAAATCACTGCTGATGCACATTCCTAAAATTACCTTTGCCTTATAAATAACATTCCATAATATAAGCAGCTGAGTCTGCTGCTCCTCAAGGTTAGCCATTTAATGGCATTTTCTATTTCAGACTAGAGGTCAATTCACAATTTGTTTGGTTGGTACATCTACTATATTACACCAAGAGTTGGTCAAAAAGCTCTTTGCCATTCCTTTGGGGTATAGCTCCTGACTAAGATATAGAGGTTATACCATAAAATTACAGAGGTTTTTTTTTTTAAATCTAGACCAGTCAAAGAAGAGAGTGGAATTAATTTTGATAGCACTGACACAGGAACTAGCACTCTCATCTCATGACTTCTGTAAGAGGAAGACTTATTTCTTCTGTCAGGTATGTATGGAAAGTTGAACCCCATTAATACCCCACCAGCTTCTTCAAGAAACCAAGATTATCTAGTGCCTAATTGAGTTTTCTTAAAAAGAAAATCATTAAGAGAAATATGCTTCATTTGAATGACACTTGTGGATTCCTCTTTTCTTCTAAAAGAAGCTATCAGATAAATAAAAAAAAAAAGAAATCAGGGCATTCAATGTCAGCAAAATGCCAACTGATGAAGCATTTTCTCATTCCCTGCTAATGTCACCACTGTTACTAACAACAAAGCATCTGGACTACAAACAAGTGATGATTTTCATTTGCTTTTCAGTATTATCATACACGCTAAGTAATTAGCACAGGCAGTGCTTTTATACCTTTGAAAATAAAGTGCCTACTCAGTGCCTGGTCTAGGCACTTGCCTTGGACACACAAGGCCACAATGTATTTAAAAATAGGATTACATCCTACACACAGAACTGTTAATTTGTGGCAAATCAAACATATTTGATAACTTTGGGCATGTCAGACATCATCTCCTGGGTGACTACCTGGCTCAGATAACATTCTTACCAGTGTAACTGTTCATTTTCTCAGAAAAAAAATTCTCTAAAATTATCAAAACTGAGAAGTGTATCAGCTACATTAAAAAAACCCCTTCCAATTCAGAGCCAATAGTATCAATCTCAGCACCACACACACAGACTGTGTAAGAGAAGATGCAGGTTTCTAAAGAACTTCCAGGAATGAATCCTGGTTTAAGCCACTTCCTTGGGGCAAAACCAAATTTCTGCTCATTAGACTGTACTACTACATAACAAAAATTGCATGCTTGATTCCAGCTGCTTCTTGTTGCTCCACCAATCCACAAACTTCTACTTATCGTTTCTACCAAAAACACCATCTTGAGCTGACCTTTTTGTAACTTAAAAATTTTACTCTCTTTCCCCACCTCTTTTTCTTCTTTTTTAATGGCTAATGCCTCATGGCCTCCAAATGCAGGTTGCTGACTTCAGGAAGATTGCCCACAAAACACTGAGGATTCTATACTAGAAACAGTGCTACACTTCCTTGTTTCTACTCATCCCTTAAAGGGTACTCCCCTCTCAATAAATCATGAGTTCCAGAAGCAAAAGAGTACCTCAAGCCACACATACAACTCAGTGTCTCTCATCAGTAAATGAACAGGAAGGGACTGGACTCATAAAAAAATACTGTCATTTAAAACATGTCATAAATGGCTCAATCTTTTTCAACTGCAAAATGATAACTTAATGTGAGTAAAATCAGCTGCTGCTCTTTATGTTCTTGCTGCAAACTTCATGCTTCCACATCTCATTTGGCTTTAGACAATGATCAAGAATAAAAAAAGAATACCAACAAAAACTAAAAAAATCCTAATGAAAACTCAGTAAGTAGTAACTCCTAAAACAATACTCTTAAATAGCCTCTTGCCTTAAAAACATACTGTAAAAAGTACACTTGGCTTATCTGAAAAAAGAAATTATACAGCTTCCTAATAAAAACTAATTACAGGTAATTTAAACATTTTGGTAAATGGACACTAGGAGTAACAGAATTCAAAATTCTTTTCTAAGGACAGAGGACTAAAGGAACATGTAAAAAAAACCTGCTTTATTTGTGATTTTTTTTGAACTATATTCAATTCAACATACTACAAAAGAACTGGAAAAACAGCTTTATTGATGTGCCCAGCCATTACATATTTTGTTAAAAGCGAGGTAATTTAATTTAAGCCATTCCAATTGCCCAGAGCATTCACTAGTTTCTTCAGCTCTTTCAAAATCTTTGTTCCAGTTCTCCACATCTCACGTGCTCCAGGTGCCCTATAACCTCTAGGGTCTCAGAGTGAAGTGTTTTCCTTGTGGGCAGGACTGGTTACTGAAGCAGACAGCAGAAGCTGGAGAAGTTTGTCATGATGAGAGATTTTCAGTGCATGAGGTGTCTGATACGCAGCTGAGTCTCCTCAAAGAGTGGATGCTTCAGAACTGCCCTTTACCAAGCAAATGCCACAAAAGCACAAGTCAGCTGGTTGATGCAGGATGATGTGAACAAGTTCTGCCCATAATCACTTAACAGGAAAAGGGATCAGGAAATAACACAGTTTTTCAAATCAAAGAACAGTCAGCTATACTCAAGAGATGCCCAAGAGGAAACAGCAGCATGGAAGAGCAAGTAGCAAGCAAGTAATGCCTCCTGTCTATCTCAAACCAGAATGAAAAATAAATAAATAGCTTTTATTTGCATCAGAGGATAGAAATGTGTACTGACAATCTGTTGATTGCTTTTAAGATTAGGAAAGAAACTGCACACTTGCCAAAGTGTGCTGACCCAAGCACCTCAGAGAAGTAAAAGCACAGAACAATATCATCAACATATTTTTCAACTTTTTGGAGTGCACTTTCGCATGAAACTTATCATTTTCACAAGTAACTTCAAACAAAGAGTACACTATAAAGACAAAATATGACTATTTATCAATGAAAGTATCCACCATCACCCATGGTCTGCATCTAACCAACAGAGGTCTCTACAGAGACCAAGCACGCTTACCTCAGTGTTTGGCTGTAGTGCCTGTGCATCCTGGGCTGCAGATGGTACTATGGTACTTGCCCATGTAATGCTGGCACTAGCAGATGATAAGGAGCTGAGGGCACCGTTTTTCAGTTCCTCTGTGGAGTGTGACTTGGGCCCAGGCCATCCCAGGATACCATCTGAAGCAGAAAATAGCTATCAGCTTACGAGAGAAAGATTACAGATTTCCTCCATTCACCTCACCATTCTACTGATCTAAATGAGTTGTGTCTCTTCTCTGCTTCCATGTACAGCTTTACTTTAGTAAAAAATGATCTTGTACTTGCTGAACTAGCTTATGCAGTATCTCAATGATATCCCTGCCTTTGGAAGCAAGAAACACTCTAAATAATCAAAGTAAGCATCTTATAGGCCAACTTATCTGTGATATTTTTTAAGTCAATGAATGTTAGCCCTACCACCAGACTGTATAATTCTGGCATACCTTGGAAATTAAGCAAGAATTATCTACCCACTATTTTCATAGCTATGAAGTTATCCAAGTAAACCCTCCATTTCTTCTGCCTGAAATCAAAGTTTTAAGCCTAGCAGCTGTATTTTATTTCTGCCTGTACTATTAAAAGTTTTTTTGGTTTTTTTTTAATGCTTTACTGGTACCAAGACCACAGTTTAAAAGAGGTCTCATTAGAAAGATACACATTAAATATGAATCAAACAAAACTTGGCATCAGAACAACCCTTATTTCTGGGGGCACTTGATTTCCTGGATGGGTCTGTATTTAAGGATGCCATGACAGAAAGTATGATCAGCTAAGGCTAGTGCACAGTTGTTCCTCCCTAAGTGCTCTAAAACACAGTCTCAACAGTCAAATCAGTAGCCCTCAGCACAGGACTTGAAATTTCAGCTATTAATTACACACTGCTATAAAACATAGAGATAGGGATAAGAAAATCACAGCTCTTTACTCATTACCATAATTTATATATGAATATACAATTAGTGCCACAGGGAGGATCTCCTCTCACCACTGACAAATTTTTTAAGATGATGCAGAGCAACACAAAATACATCCAAGGACGTACACTTTCTCCTCTCCAAATCACCAGGGTTACCAGACACTGCCTCCTAAGTGAAGGAAATGGTTAGATCAGGAGAGGCTATGCTGCATAGCATTACAGTAGCACTTCCATTATTAAAAAATGGGCCACAAATCCCATAGCTGACTGAACTCTTACCAAATGTAGAGACAAAACAGTTACAGAACATTCCTCTCATCTAAAATGGCACTAAGTTATGAAGACATGGCAGGAGTTCAGATCTACTTTGCTTAGGGTGCTTTTGTGGCGCCATCTTTTGCTGAAGAAATCATGAGGAAAGCATAAGCAAATAGTTCAAAAAAATTTAAAAATTTATTTTCAAAGATCTGAGTAACCAATAGGGGGAAAAAATCCATCTTTTTTTCTTTTTTAAAATGTGTATTTCATACAATTCCACAAAATTCTGCTAGCCAAAGGAAGAACACTTCTGTGGCTCTGCTGTCTAATTATTTCTCATTCTTCATTATTTTGCAATAAAAGATCTCGATCTAGTTTTCGGTTTCTCTCTGTCAAAGAAGCTGAATAATGGATTACTGCTGCTATTTTCTTATTACAGAGACACTAAAAAAAATTGAACTGGCTTCTCTTTATGCCAATCTTTAAAAATATTTCATCCCATCATTTCCTTGGGCTATCCATTTTCTCTCTGCACAAACAATCTATTTGGCCTTTACTGTAAACAGTTTTTGTTGTTTGTTTTTTTTTTAATCTAGTTTATGTAAATAAGCACAATAAAAAACTCCCACATGAAGAAATACCTCACTTCAGGGGAAATTTTAAAGTGTGAATATTTACTTCATCATCACAAACATATTTTTAAAAGCACTATACTAGTTTTCCTCTTCAGTGCAAACACATTGTAAAAAGACCTTTGTATTTCTCTGCACATTTTAGAGTATCTAAGAGAAACAGAAACTGTTAGAACTAGGCAAGCATATTTTCTTCCCCCCTGTACCAAGGGCAATGCTACCCTCACAAAACAACAAATCTTGTCAGCCTAATCAAATTTGAAACAGATCTTAAAAATACATTATGACCTAGCCAACACCAACAGGATGCCAAGAGTTACAGTCCAAATGATATTAAAGCACATTCATTTTCTCAACACTTTTACACATAAGAAAAATTGTTTCATTAAACTGTGCATCTGGAATTTGAGTACTTTGCTGAAGAGAAATATGCAGGGAAAGATATTAAGTTACACAGCACAGAAATGTAAATAAATAAAGAGTACCTCTCTGAACAAATTGAAAAAAAATCCCACCTTTCAAAGTACCATCAGGGAACCTGTGATGATCTTTAATCTACAAATCTTATTCTCAGATGTCAGCATTCTCAGATCATGCCAAGGGACTTGCCATATATTTAATACAGCAGCTCATGTTTCAGGCAAAAGCAATCTCTGATAAGAGAACTCATCAGAAATTATCTTAAAATCAACAAAGACTAGAATACAATCTCTATGTAGAGAATGAAAGGCCACAACAATATGGCTCCTACTTAACTCATATTATCAGTTTTCCAAAACTTTTCAAGACAGTTTTTCAGTACATCCAAAATGTTCACATCTGCACTAGGACAAATTACTTTTATCACAAAATAGTACAGGTATAGCTGTTGTCTGTGCCATAACTAACCTAGTAGTTTTACTAGAATTTACTCTCCAGAGATTGAGCTGCTATCTGTAAATCATTTGATCTACTCTAATGGAGTTGCCATCTTTGCCACTTTATGGGACTCAAAAATTTCTATTACTAGTTCAATCCCTGTTTTTATAAAGACTTTAAAAATACATATATAAAAATGAAACATAATATGAGAAAGTTTATCTTCTGAGTTGGATAAGAATAGAAAGAAACTGCTGTCATTGTTTGGGGTTTTTTTAAGCCAGATTTTTTTTTATGTTCTCAGACATAGCCAAAGACAGCTGACGGAAAGGTAAATTCTAATCTATTTTGATACATTTCAGAGCTCTAAAGGACTTCTCCAGAAAGGCACAAATTATATAAAAGTATTGACAGCTACATAGCTACTTTACTACTTGCTTTAAGACTACTACACAAAGTACTACACTACTTAAAACAAAATATCTGCTTCTGCAGTAAAAGATGCAAAAATTAGAAAGGACGTACCAAATATACAACCAGTAAAATCAGCCAAATCTCTTCTACCTGCACAGTGTTGGTTCTGTAGTTCCAAGAGTGAAAACCCAAGTCTGATTCCTCTGAAACTTCAGAGCATATGTATATACAAAACAAGAGTTCTTATAAAACATACCCAAAAATTAGCTTCCTTCCCACTTCCCCTCAACAGCAGCTTCCACTGTGATCAGTGTGCAGCAGACAAGTACACCAAGGCACATGAGAACACTTGTTCCTAAGCAAAGCACAGCATCCAGACACAACCTATTTATCCTTTCCCTATAGCAATGCTGCAGATCACAAACATCTATTTCAGAGGGCACAGTAGGTTGTATCACACAAATGCCCTCATGAGAAACATCTTTCCCTCCTGCAGGTGCAGGAGTGGGGGGAGTTCTCTCCAAACAGAAGTTTACAGGGGATTTTTTCAGTTAAGCAATGTTGATAATTTTCTTTTGTTGGTTTCGATTTCTGGGTATCTTATGTACCTTCAAACTCACTTTTGCATGATAATTGATGCATGAAATATGTTTATCTCAATTCCATATCAAAAACCTTTCTAATTTTAAGTCCTCTGGTCTTGCCTGGGAGACTACAAAAAAAAAAAAAACCCTATGGATTTTTTCCTGGCACAATTGTAAACTAACATCTACTGATAATACTTTCCTGACACATTTTAAATATACTCAAACAAATATCCCCTAACAGTGCAGTGGCAGGCCTTGAGGAAAAACCAATATTAGATCTGGATTCCTTCCCCTGCCAGGGATGGATGCGACAGCTTGGTCTCTCTGCTGAATCCCTACAGCACACTGAACCAGCAACAGCAAATGGCAGCTGCATCTCTGCTTTTCACATGAGATTGTATTTGCTAATGTTGTGTGGGGACTAGAAAATAATGTTATCTTCCAATGAAAGAAGAACATGTAATGAATAATGTATTAGCCTTTAGACAGAACAGCAAACTGTTCTGGGTATTCTTGACAGAAGCAAGGCTGGGGATGGTGCAATTAAGGGAGAACTGACTGACTAAGCCAACTTCAGTGAAGTACACCAGTAACAAAGAGTACACACTCCTGTTTTCATTCCTCACTCTTCCCCTCTCCACATGCATTTAAAGCACAAACAAGGACTTATTTGTCAACTCATTTTTCTCTCTTGTCATCAGCTGCAAGAGAATTCCTAGTGGTCATTTGTCAGCAAATTGAAAGCATCTAGATTTTGTCCTTCCTATCCATTTATTTTCTCCAAAAAGGAAGCAATAGAGAATGAAAAGCTCAAGTATATCCTGTCCCCAGATATCCAGAATCATCTCCAATCCATTTGTTTCCATGGGACCCAAAATCAGAAGCGCTTGCACATTAAAGTGAACTGCAGAAAATTCACAGTAAGGATGAGTTTGGTTTTTGTTTTTAAAAAATCTTAAGAAAAAAGAAACGTTCTACAGTTTGGAAAAGCAGGCAAGGGAGAGAAAGAAAAATATAGGAGGGAATTCCTATTGGGAAGATGCTTTATTCAGTAAATGAATGGCCAAAGTGAAATGCAGATTAAAAGAACGGATTGATCTGTGCAGGCTGCTACTACAGGAGAGGATTCTGTCTGCCAAAACACCAGAATAAAAAAACCCACAGACCTAAAACACAACATACGCTGGTAGAGCTACATTAAAACAAACATTCAAGTTTGCTCGGTTCACAGTCTGGGAGAGAAGAATGTTAACAATTGCAGTCAACAGGCTCTGGAGATACTCTTACAATCTTCTGCCAAAGGCTGTATACAGAGCTGGAAAAAAATAACACTAGAACTTCTAAAGTTAGACATGAAGACAAAAGTTCTTCTCCACATTTTTATTTTCAAAGGTACCTGCTCCTTGCCAAATAAACTCAAGCCTGTCAGAAGGCACTTTCGATGTACCTAAGTGGTGAAATTCCCAGCCAAAAAAAAAAGGCCTTGACATTTTCCACCATCCTACAAAAAAAAATGTAATTCCCAAACACAAAGAAGCTTGTAGAAATGCAATCTCTCATCCTCAACTCACACTATATGTAACAGACACTTTCAGCTAATAATACCCTTCTCTGGCATATTTTTCAATTAAAGAAAAAAAAAACCACAAAAATGTAGCCAGTGATCAATGCACATACCTTAAATAGTGACAG
Source organism: Urocynchramus pylzowi (assembly GCA_013397555.1). Lineage (NCBI taxonomy): Eukaryota > Metazoa > Chordata > Aves > Passeriformes > Fringillidae > Urocynchramus > Urocynchramus pylzowi. Next base: position 244,817 of record VZRH01006476.1, read on the forward strand.
CTAGAAATTATTTTGACATTAATTTTACTTAAAAGTAGAAACACAGACAGGATTTTGCTTCACTAACTGTTCTTGTTGATGTACTTCCAAAATAGACAATCACAAAAACCCTTCCATAAAGCTTCAGCGTAGAAATAAAAAAAATTATTGACTAGCCTTCAAGACAAGATTGAAGACTTCAGTTTAATCTTCATGTCTGCTTGTAGGCTTGAGGTCTAAGACTGACAATTCGTGAGAAACATGAAATGGAAAAAACATGTCATCCTTAAATTATTCCATTAGAAAGAATGCCATAAAAATATTTTAAGTCATGACCTACATAATTGTAGATTCTGGACAAGATTCCACTAAAGTGAATGGCAAGCTGATTTCTTTCTACTCTAATTACTGGAAAACAAAGCAACAAAAATATTTACATCAAAAGAAAGAAGACACTTTTTTTTTTCTTGTCTGAAACAATAAATATCAGTGTCTGTTTAAAATAGTGACTATTTCATTATAACCTTCATGAGAGCATTCCATAAGTACTAGGTCAGAAATTCTCAGCCACTTTTAAGTCTTTGCTTTAGAGGCAGTAAGACTGCAAGGTCTCCAGGGAAGTCAGCAAAACTTGCACAATTGGGTATAAAGACCCCAAGGACACAAGGAAAGGTACAGATTAAGTGGATATATATCTACTTTTAAGGCAGCTCTCTCTCTTTATGGCATAATAGTGAAAGCTTCAGATGCTGAAGGAAAGCAAACTCAGGGGCAGGTTCAAGTCACCCAAGCTAAGCAATTGAGTATTTCTCACATTCCACACAAGGAAGACTTGCCTGCCTGGACTGGATTGGTTTCATGAACTGTAAGCTAGAAGCACGAAAATAAATTATCATATTCCTATCTTCTATGCATTCTGCCCCACAATGCCCACTAGCATCACACAGCAGGTAATGACACAGCACTGGGATGGAAGCATTCAGCAATAAATTGCACAGGATTGTGACATCTCACAAGAAAGGTGTTTGAGAATTCCTACCACAGAAGCACATAGTTTTTAAACTAACAAGAGTCATTTTCACCTGACAGTGACAATAAAGGTCATCTTCTGTTGTACCTGCTGGGTATAAAAGTAAAAAAAATTCACCTGGAGGACACAATCAAAATGAACTAGATCATCTCTCAGAATTAGTTTGCTAGGGGATTACTTAAAGGCTTTAGTCTGAATAGGTATGAGCTTATGCAGCTTTGATGACTCTGAAACTCTACCGACTCAGCAGAAACATTAAGTCTATCAAAGTACGCCTGGAAAAGATTAAGTGTGTAGGAAAATCAGTAATCAAGACTTGTAGGCCAGGTTCTTTCAGGCAACTGTGTTGCATAATAAGACCTAGGGAAAAAAAATCATTTCAGTCAGGGAGAAGAGACTAAATATTTCAGCAGCTTTTAGTTCCCTTTTTAGTGGTTTGTTGTTTTTTTTTTTTACATCCATACCAAAGAATAAGCCCACACACACACAGAAGAATTAACTGCTTGCATTCAAGTTCCCACAGTTACACCAAAGATGCTGGTGTGAACCAGTGCTGCAGAATTTTGGTTCATGAAAGGATTCTTATGCAAGCTTACCATCTTAGGAAGAACAAATAAAAACACTTATTAGATTCTATAATTTGCTATTTCATAGTCACGACTTTCCTTTAGGAAAAAAAAAAAAAGCAACACGGATTCCCTTTAAGCAATTACTAATGCTTTGCTTGCTTTTCTCTCTTCCTGTCCACAGATCCTCAAAAACCATTATCAAATCAAAACAAAGACTGATTTAACAGAAGATTATGTGGACACAGAGTCAAGGACATGCACCCCTCAAGTCATCTATCTCTTGACAGTTCACTTAGATCACATCAAGATGAAAAATGACCTTCAAGGACCTTGAAACTAGAAAGTAACTTTTCTTCGAAGGATGCTTTTCATCGTTGTTTCAAACCATTCTTTTCTGAAATAAAGTTATGTCAAATAATTTAATTCAATTGACTTTATCATTACTACTTAGGTAAGTGCAAGGGAGATTTGCATTTTCTACAAGAAAATGGCAATTTATTAAAAATCATGTTCCTTTACAAAACTGATCAGAATCTGGATATGGGAAAGTCAGTGCATACCACAGGACAAGTGTCAAAAGGTTTAATACTGTTTTTTACAAGAACCACTTTTGTATTATTTTCCTGCTTCCCAAGTAACCCTCTCCCATTTCTATTTTCCTCACAATGGGAATGCATCAGAGGCTGTCCCACCATGCCATCTCAGCAGCCTTGAGGGAATGTCCTGCCCTGTAATGAACCTACTGCAAGTAAGGGCAGGTTGAGGGGGATTGTTTTGGAAGCACCCAAAGAAAACACAAAAAGCCACCCCATATCCAGAGATCTGCTGCTGCTGCTTCTCTTACATCAACACTTGCTCTTGTTCTTAAGACTTGGCAGTGCAGTTTATGCATGGAGAAATACTAACCACCTTTCCAGAAAGCTCAAGGTCCAAATTCCAGTAGTATGGACAGATCCAGAACCGGGTGAACTGGAAAACTGAGGTACATGGGGACTGAGAGGCTCATGCCTGCAGAGCTCACTGTAGTATCATACTGACATTTTAGGTTCATAAAACTTGCCACAGATTTTTTTTTTTTTTTAAAGCAAGGAGAAAGGACTCTTTCCAGACACAAAAAAAAAAAAAACCACAAACCAAAAAAAAACCACCT
>VZRH01006476.1:250097-281414 GCA_013397555.1 Urocynchramus pylzowi
GGGGGGCAGCTTACAAATCCAAGATTTGCTTCCATAAAAAGATAAAATAAAAAAAAAAACCGAAAGCAAAATTCTGAAAACTTCAAACATTTTAATTTTCCCCTCCCCCTTAATAAAGGACTCCATTCTTTCGCAGATTAGAAAGGAGCATAAGATAAACTAAACAGGGAGTTTAGAAAACCTTTGGAAAATTAACTGAATGTTTGCATCTATCACCCAGCCCAAAGGTTTACAGGCTTTTGTCAGCTGTATTCTTCCTAGATTAGGAGAAATTTCAATAAAATCGAAGACTTATTCTACCTTTATCCAAAACAAGGTATTAGTCCAAGTCTTACTGTTTTCTAGCTGACCTAAGACAGCTTTACAGTAGCCTTTTGATTTATCTTTTCCTTGCTACCTAGTTTCATGTTATAGTTGTGATACCAGCAGCTGGTCCACGGACCTGACACAGCAGAAGACATCAGGAACTGCAACTTCTGTGTACTCAAAGTATTAGAACTTGCTGAACATTTACTGCTCAAACACTGATCAAAACCACACTGTTTTAGGTGCTGAATGCCCAGAAAAATGTGAAGAACCTCCCCTATTCAAAAGTGACAGATCATCTCAATGGCAAAAAGCATAAGGAAATGACATATATTATTGAAATAACTGAGCTTTTTTTATACAAGACGAAAGATTTCAGAAGAGCTGTAGTTGCTCTACAGAGAGTGAATCAAGGAGGAGTTAACACAAAAACACCAAACCATACAAGATGAAACTCATTAAACACATCAACCCTTAACAGGACAGCCAGTAAGTCATGCAGTTATAGCATCATCCTCTATCTTACTGGTGGGTCTGTTTTTTGCTTTCTCCCAGGAGAGAAGAAGCAAAATGCTTGGCTTACTAGCACTCTAAGCTTGTTTCAAAATCAGAATGAAAAGCTTTGATTTTGAGAAAGGGAAGTTTTTAACTTTCCTTTTCCAAAGTGAAATAACTTGCCTAATTTTGAATGACTTTGCTCTTACATGGGGTTATTTTAGCACTTTACAATTCTCCATCCTTCCCATTTGCAAAGACAGACAGCTCAAAGTAGCAGTTGTCTACTTGTAACAACAATGAAGGTGATTTGCCCCTGTCTCCTCACCAAATATTAACCCATTTCTCTTTCCACTCTTGTTTTGGATTTGACACCTCCTCTTCACCTATATATTCTTCTCATAAAAACAACTGCACATTCTCAGAAAAGCACTGAAATGTTAAAAATACAACTTTATGATAGATGTACAATATAAAAACCGAAAGAACCAGCAGGACTATACGTATTAAAAGGAATTACGTGTGTGCAAATATCTAGCATTATTAGGCCTGCATTTACTTAATTGCAAAATGTTCAGTAAGAGGAAGCCTCATCCTAGGAAGACACCAGCTCAAATGCATGGTTTGCTTCTTTCTACATCTTCTGCCTGATGCAGGAGAACAAGCAGATGAAGTGTTCCCAATTAACAGCTGCTCCTGAAGCGTGAAGGCGATGCTTTTAGCCTGTCAGAAACTCTCAGGTATCGCCTGTGTTCTTGTAGTGGATTGGCTTTGGCTGGTTACCCAGTGCCCACTGCTTCCCCTCCTTGGCTGAACAACAAAAGGTTTGGGGGGTCAAGGACACGGAGGTCACCCAATTACCATCACAAGTAAAACAGACTCAACACAGGGAAATCAGTGTCATTAGTACCAATCAGAGTAAGGTAACACAAAATAAAACCAAATCTTATTTTCCCCTTACCCCTCCTCATCTTCCCAGGCTTAACTTCATTCCCAGTTTCACCACCTCCTTCCCCAGAGCAGCACAGTTAGGGGGAGTTACAGCCTGTTCATGACACATTGTCTCTGCAACTCCATGCTCCTCGCTCCCTTCACCTGATCCAGCATGGGAAACAGTCCTGCACAAACTGCTCCAGAGCAGGTCTTTCACAGAGTCAGAAGTCCTGTCAGCAAATGCTTCAGCCTGAGCATCCCCTGGGGTCACAGCCTCTTTCAGGCATCCATCAGCTCTGGTGGGGTCCTCCACAGGCTGCAGGTGGATCTCTGCCCACCATGGGCCTCCATGGGCTGTAGGAGGACATCCTGCTTCACCATGGGCTGCTCCACAGGCTCCAGGGAAATCCTTCTTCAAGTACCTTCACCACCTTCCCCTCCTTTGTCACTGGTCTTGGTGTCTGCAGTTGCTTCTCTCACATTTTCTCACTCCTCTCTTCTCTGGAAGCAGCATTTTTTTCCCCTTCTTAAATCTGTTATCCCAGAGGCTCTACCACCGTGGCCAACGGGCTTGGCCAACTGAGGGTCCATCTAGGAGCCAGCTGGCCTTGGCTCTGTCAGACATGGGGAAGCTTTTGGCAGCTTCTCACAGAGGCCATGTCTGTGGCCCTTCTCATGCCCAAGCCTAGTCATCCAAAGCCAACAAATTCTCCTGAATTAACACTACACTCCAAGAAACCTGCCATCCAATGACTCTCCTGTGAATGTCAGAACGAAACAGGAGACATCTGCGATGCTTTCCTCCCTACCACTTGCTCCAAAACAGATCCAAACCCGAAGCTTTTGTTGCTGCCCGCTTCCTCCTCTTCAGGGCTGCTCTTAACATCCTGTGTGATTGCTTTCCCTACTTAATCCAGCCCCAGCAACTGCTACCTACTCCTTCACAGCTGGAACTGCACCTCCTGTTCTGAACACACAGCCCACCACAAGGCAAGAGACCAAACACTTATGTGATGAGAATCCAAACAAATGGTAAGTAGAAATTACTAATTCTCAGGGTTATTTCCACAGTACGTGGAAGATAAGCAGCAAAAGCCATGAGATACCCTAGGTTTGCAAAGAAATTTATTTCAGACATAATAAGATGAAAGAACACTCTTTCATGTGGTAAATAAGCTAAAATTACTTATTAAAAATTAATTTAGGAAGTAAAAATGAAAAAATTGAAGTGCTATTTTCCATGCTAAAAGAAAAAAACCCAGGAATTCAAGATTTTGTTAAAATATTAGATGATACATTACTCTCTGCCATGCAGAGAAATCATCTTAAAAATCTGAATGCCATTTTTCATTTAAGGCTTCAATTTGTTTCTGAAACTAGAAAGAGAAAGGGCAAGATTCCAAATTATCAAGTATAATAATAAATAATCTCTATTCAAGATTTTTCCTCCCGTCTGACAACAAAAATAAACAGAAACTTCAAACGAAGAAAACTGAATAGCCACACCTAAATGTAAGAGCATATGATTGCTTTTGACATGATTTTATTTTAAATGCTTTTAAATCCAGACTCCAAGACTAACACGCGTAAGTCTGTTTGTCTAGGACAGATGTGTACTATCAGACATCTTTCTTTCCAGAATTATTGATCCTACAGGAGGATTTTGCCCAATTAACACAGTGCATCACAACAACCTAAAGCAAACACCAGTTTTATGCCATCTGTAAAACTCAATCCACAGCTGCTGCAGGGGCACCTCCCAAGACAGTGACTTCAGGTTCCTCAAAGGAAGAATGACATCAGCCATATGACCTCAGAGGGCAAGCAGACACTCTCCCTTTGTCACAGGGGCCATGTGGAGCTGGCTATGAAAACAAGTAGCATCACCATCCTGTCTTTCTACATAATGATTTAAATGCTTCAGATCATCCACCCTCCTAGAATGTAAAACATGAGCGAGATTCTTCAGACCATGCCAGCCACAATCCGATACACATACGAGCAATTTCAATTTCAGCTTAGATTTTGTTTAAATGTTGTTTAAATAGTGTTGATAACATAATTGAATGCTTTTACAGTCTGTATTAAGATATGCCTACCCATGCATGAGGAAAAACCCAAAACACTCCAGAGAAAAAAGAAAACGTTCTTTTAGCACTGAAAAACCAGAGAAGTTCTGTATCATCAGCTCATCTGTGACATGCTAGAAATCATTCATGAAAGAGACATTCTGCTCCACCAGCTAATAACACTTTTTCTCTGCTGTAGTAATCTCTGCACACCATCGCCAGCAGCACATGCTCTGACAACTTATCTGTAGGCAATTCTTCTGAAAGATTTAATGCAGTAATTTTTATTTTTAAATCCTTTCCATTATTGACTGCATGCAAGTTGAAAACAGTTATTAAAAACATGGGAAAATAAACAACACAATAAAAAGTGCTTATACGAAAAATAGAGCATCTGTAAAAATAAACAGCTGTGTGAAAAAATCTTTAGACACTTTAATAGTAATAGAAATGCAACATGCATCACTTCCTTAAAACTCCATGTCAAGTTGTTCTTGTGAGAAGTTTACTGCTTTTAAAGGGAAATAGCCAGCTTGCTGCTGCACTCGTTTTGGCAGGATTTGATTGGTTGGTACTTCATTTGGGGTGGGTTTTTCTAATATGAAAACACAGTCTCTCTCTCTCCGACATACGCGCACACACACTTTCTGGAAATACTAGTTTTTTGCTTTTTAGAAAATAGTACCAGAAAAAAACTTTTCAGAAAACACTGGGAAAGGATAGGAGGTAAGACCAGCTTTTCAAACTACTTTCAAACTACTCTAGAATAAGTCACAGGTGATATATGAGTAAGGACATTTAACCATTATTAAACATGCACATTTCACAGGAGTTTGGATTTTTTCTTTTATTTCACAGAAAACACCTTTTTTTCTTAAAAGCAAATGAAAAACAGAAGAGTCCACACACATGAAACAAAAACATTTTAAGTCACTGTAAATGTGATATATTGTGTTGAACCTAACACAGTCATCAATTCTGACCTTGAGCAAGGTCTCCTCCTGCAATCTTGACCTGTATTTCATCAACACCAAAAAACTGTCATATGTAAAAATCAAAAGCTAAAACAGCCATTATAAGTAGAATATAAGATGTATATATATATATATATATATACACATACATCTATCAAGAATACATCAAAATATAAGATACTGATACCTAGAACTCCTAGTCACTAAAGCAATCACACCAGTCACTAATTGGACACACTAGCTACCAATTCACCTCATATTCACAAATCCAACACTTCTTCCATTAAACTTGCCCACTTTCCACTATTTATTCTGAAAAAGGAAAGATAATCAACACACATGCAAGACTACTGTAAATACTGTTAATCATCAGCTCAAAGTATACCTCACCAATTGAGATGTCTGGCAAATGAACTTGTACAAATACAGTAAAAGTGACTTTTTTTTCCAAATTTAATGCTCTGTTCTTTTGAGTTATGCATAACCACAGCAGAGGAAGTGAACTTTTGCCTTGACTTAAATTACTGAGAAGAGTTCTCAGAGTACTCAAGGTTACTTGCTATGTCAATCTTACTACTTGACGAAAGAAATTTTCTGACGAGGATTTACAGACTTCACTCTTTTCTTCAGTAAAGTCACATAACAGATCTTGCAATGGGATTCCATCTATAGCATACAAGCCAGGAAGACAAAATCACAGCTTAATATATAACTAAGATGAAATAACTAAGAATAGAGGTTGCTGCTGGAAGTACGCCAATAGCTAAAAGAAATCTCTTATCAAGATTATTTTGCACTTCAGCTATTAGAGTGTCTAGTGTAGAAACAGGTACAAGACCAGATGACCACCGGTAACATATCTGTACACCTGGCTTGCAATAAAGCCTGACCTTCAGACCAAAAAGAACCTCCTTAAACTGTAAACAGGAAAGAATTCTACCCACAAATATTCTATCTGGAGTGAGACCCACAGTAGCCTCTGTGAACATTACTATACTAATGACAAAAAATGTTTTAAGGAAGGATCCTAGAACTTGGTACCTCCTAGTACTCACTTGGTACTCACAAAGTACCAAGTGAGGTACTTTGAAAGCGCCTTGGAAAGATGGAACCAGATAATGTCCGATAATGACATCCGTATCAGCTGTCCTTTCCTGATTACTGCTTCCCTCCCATTACCGGGAATAAGCATGAAATTCTCCATTATCATCACTTCAGGGTAGCAGCCAGCTTGACCTCAATTATTTTAACAAAGCAAACAATGAACATTAAAATTGGAATGACTTGTTATATAATAGTTATTAAGGCTCAGACACATACATCCTATCAACAAAGCTTTAAAGGAGCAAGTTAATTTTCATTTGGCATGTAATTTGCAGACAGAGACACAAAAAGTGACGGAACAAACAGAACTATACCTCTGACAATCAGAGGATGGAAGCTAATCACCAGAGCACATTTTTTCTTCTCTTCAATCCCTGCCTCTGCTTTCACCATTCAATTTTTTCCCTCAAAGGAGAATGAAAACAAGCTCTCTCCACCCCCATCTGTTATTTTGTTATCTTTGTCCTAACCAGGAACCCACAATCTCTGTTACGGGAAAAACTGAAAAGTCAGTTGCTACATATCTTCATTGTCTCAGCTAACAAAACATTGTTTCCTTTGGGGTTATGTTTTGGCTTTTTGTGCTCAGCCTTCTCACCACGCACTCCACAGGGTGGCTCCTTGTGAGGAAAACCTTACAGAACAAACATCAAATGTCACCAGGACTGAGTCTAAAAGCCAAGTCTAAGACAACCAGAAAAACAGGGAGTGGAGGAGGCAGGCTGGATCGATTGTCTCCTGTTCTCAGCTATTCTCACCAATCTGTTGCTGTCCCACTGATTGCCATCAGCACCTCCAGAGTCTATGAGCTCTCCACAGACCTCAGCACAGGGTTTACTCTCCAGAGAGCAGCTCTTATTTACCTACATCTATCAGGAAAATTTTGAATTGGCTAGTTAATTTTTTCATATATTAAACCTGAAACTATGCTCCTTTTTTTACACATTCAATTCCTATTTTGTATCTTCAAATTCTGCAACTTGGACACTTACTGCATATCCTTACAATATAATATAATTCTATTTTGCACAGACAACATTCATTAATCATTTGATGAACTACAGACATCTTCTCTTTGGCCTACTATCCAGTAGCTTATTACTCACACCTGCAAGCTCCCTTGTTATTAGTTGCACAGCTACAATAGTAAGACTTCATATTTTGTAGGTCTGAATACTATTGGAAATTACCAGATTTGAGGGAGAGAGGAAAAGGAGGACACAGATCACTTTTGCTGAATGGTCTGGAAGCCTTAAACATTCCATGCAGTGGCAGAGGAGGAAAATTAATCTACCCTCCCACGAAATTCTCAGTTGGTTGCAGCTCAGGTATATGAGAGAAAGCTCCTCCCTTCCTCCCTCTAAAATAGGAAGAAGGTCAGCAAGAAAGGGAGCTGACCTAACTTAACTACCTGTTTTACAAAAGCATCATTCTGTTCAGAAGAATGAAAGATATATTTAACAGAACTCCAAACACCAAAAAGTATATGACATCTGTAATTGTCAGTGTTCTCTGGTACTTCATGAAGACTCTTTATCTGGATGCAAGACAAGGACAATCTGAGTGTTCTGAGTTTTTTAAAAGTCCCCTTCTTAAATCTGGGAAGCAGAGAGACACCAGAGAGAGCTTCACAGTCCTTGCAACACAAATGGTTAGTAAAGATTAGAGCAGTTCTGGCACGATCCCTGAGAATGCCTCCAGAAATCTCAGCAAAACACACCTCGTATGTCAGGCCAAAACAAATTGAATGCCTCCCTTTGCTACCTCCTTATCACACATGACAACCCCAGACATAAGGTTAAATGCATGCTTTCTGTATTCAATCTGTCCTCCTCACCTGAGAAATGAGCTTCTGAGTGATAGAAAGGCAGGGGGCAGGGATGAGGAAAAGACCTTGTGTCCACGCAGACAGACTAGAACAAAAAGTTCATATTTTGCCAGAGAATATTTAAGTAGACAGGCAATCTTGGATTTTCTAAATGAGAGGATATTTTTAGTCTTAATCAATATTCAGCTTTCCATGAGAGGCTTCATTATAGAGGAGGTGAAAAAATGGGAGGGGAGGAAAGCTTTTCCTGTCATTCTCCCAAAATCTTTTCATTATTCTGAGAATACCTTCTTGCTAAAATCTGAAAATCTTGCATAAATCTGAAAGAGAACACTTCTCCCTCACAAAATTTTCCCTATGGAAGAGGAAGATTTACAAACAAACCAAAGTACTAAAACACTAGGAAAAAATAAAATTCTTCTGACAGGGCCAGCTGTCTAAGAGTGTTTCATGGAGCCACAAGTCTTTAGGGGAGAAGTGGAATCTTTTCAGAAAGAGCTGGCTGCCATAAGAAATACACAAGTGAAAGCATGTGATTCAGACAAATTGTATCAATGACCACTGTGTTTATCCACACATCAGAGTAAGCTATTTTTCTGCAAAATGATCAGTATCAACCTAGCACTGGTCACTTTGCCACTGGAGGGAGGTGTCAGGGAATCAGGGCCTCTTGCAGGAGACATGACAGTTTTCCTCTTTTGCTTGTTCTGTTAGAGCTCCCTGTGAATATTCCATGTATCTGGGTAACACATGACATTTTGCGCAAAAACAACTAGTAAGTGTTGGGTTCCCTCACTGTGATCCCTTTTCTTGAGTATTTTCTATTAACCATATCCTACTAATAGCCATCTATTGAGACTTTGCTTTTACTGTCAAACACAACTCAATGAGAGCAGAGAGCTGGGATCTCGAGAAAAAATCACAGGGAAGAGAAAAAGCAGCTCCCAAGGTTGTTTCCCCCACCTCAAGTTGCTTCCAGCAATCCAGAACCAGGAAATTAGAGAAGCAAAAGGAAGGAGTGCACAAATTCAAGTAAATCTTGGATGGCAGCTGGCTGCCATCTAGCCAAGCAGGAAGCACACAGTTCTATTTTAAACCACAGAATACAGCATTAAGAGCAGCTTATAAAAAGAACTTTGTGGGAATTTATTCTTATGCAATTTTACTATAAAAATTACCTCCCAAAGTCATTAAACGTTACTCATAGGCAGATGTTATTATGTGGGCTCTTCTGAGTAGCAGTTTCCCTTACACTTCAGAAGAATCATTTTACTGAAGTTAACAGCTATAGCCCTGATCTGGGAAGCATATTTTGGTTATCAGGAATTTAGGCTCATTTGTGAATTTCAAACATTCCAAAGAGCTCCTAAAATGTTTCTGCTAGCCATTAGGTCAACATCAGCAATCACAGGAAAATTCTATCAATTTACTGAACATAGGACACAATTGATAAAAGGTGGGGTTTGGACTTTGAGTGAATTTAGTCTTCAGAAGAGAAAAGTCCATGTGGAACATAAATTACACATTTCAACATAAGTAGTTTACAGATGTACAGGTTTCTGTCAAAACATCTGGTGCTGGGAAAAATAACTCCAAATCTTCTAAAATTATTATTATTATAATCTTAAATGCTACTTTAAAGCATATGTCACATTTGAGCAGATGTAGTTCAGATTTGCTTGTTGGATAAGGTGTTGCTAGCCGTCATCTTACTAGCCATTTTTTAAAAGCATACTGTCAGAAATGAGAATTGCAACCAAGAAGCAGGTAAGCAGCTGCTGAAAAGCACCCATGTAAGACAGTTTCCAAAGCATTCAACACCTGCAAGACAAGCATTACAGTAAGAACATGCAGCAATAGCTGTCAGAGGTCAGGTCTTTAAATAACTAAATAACTAAGAGCTACAGTGCTTACTTATTCACTTTAGTCGTAAATTCAAAATGTTTCCTGTGTTTCTTAGAGTAGCATTCAGTACTCTAGGTGCTACACAAGGAGCTGAAGATTACAGTAAGCCTCAATAAAAGTGTGTAATAATGTAAACTTAATGCTATGCTTAAAATATATGAGCCATTTCTATGGTTATTTTCTTCTTGAGGGCATTTATATAAGTACTTTCTCTTAGTATTTGAAACTTTGCTAGCCACCTAATATTACATTGTCATATATTACCACTGAGAACATTCAAAAATACCTTCTACTTAATTCAATAAAAATAGAATGTAAGTGTGGGTTAACAAAATAGCCCATGTACCTTGGAAGCAGTAATTTGCATTAGAGAGTTGCAGAAGGTGCTCTTTGTCACCCTTGTTCAGGGTTTGCTGTGAACATCACTGCTGCATCAGCCAGCCACCCAGAAACCTGCACTGAAAACCAGACCATGAGATGTGATACTCCCATCCAAGAAAAGATTTACTGAAATATGTTTTCTTTAAAGCTTCATTTTCAAACTGAGAACTCTGATTTTAAACTACTGCAGTATTTGTGCTATAGTTGTGAAAGAAAACAACCCTGTAGTTTTCAAAAAATGCACATATGTGTATGATACGCTATGCTGTTTTATATGTTCACATAAAACAGTTGAGCTTTGTACAAAAGGCTGAACTAAGTGGCAGTTTTGAAGGCACTCAGAAGCTGGAGGTTGAATTCCCTTCAAATGTAACTTCTCTCAGGATCCCTTGGGAACCTACCATTTACTTGAAATGTAATTAAATGTTTTAATAACTGTAAAGAATAATCTTGGCTTCTCTGCAATTGCTTAAGAAAATGAATGCTGCAGCAATTTCTGAATGTTATCATACGTACAGTATTATCCCTAATTTATAAATTGCCATTTATTAAATGATGGAAAATTATCATCTTTGCACATGCTCAATTACTGCTAAACCACAGGCTGAAAAAAAAATTTATGAAAAGAAGCCACGTTTGTATAACTCATATTTTTCAGGTTTGAAGCAGGGGCTGGTAGAAGGAAGTATCAGAAATAATGAGCCAGGTTCATTCTTGACATAACCTGTATGGACAAACAGTGTAATTTTAGTAGAACATTTGCTCTACGATTCCCATAGCAACCTTAATTCTCCCTGCCTGGGTATCTGGAATCCAGGATGACTCAACCTTCACATGAATACAAAATCAAATGCACAGAGCAAAGTGTAGTTTAAGAAGATGCTACTTATATGCACTCTTAGTGATCTCAAGCGTATTGCAAACAAAAGGCAAAGGTTCAGAGATCAGAGAAGTATTCAGATCATGTTTATGTAATGGTAACAATTAGTTTATAGTATTAGAATAATTTCCATCTCCTCATCCCCAAAGTGAGACAGCTAATGTTACTTACTGAATAATTTTTATAAGCACATGTACATTTACTACTCTGGGAGGTACTACACTGACACTGTCAAGAGATTTAAGCATCCCATTTACTCCCCTAGGAGACATGTTTCTATTGATCTTAGCAGGACTAACCTGAGACAGAATAAGCAGGTATAGGAGAAGAGACGTCTGTAGACAAGACAAATGGCTTCCAAAGAAACTGCCACAGAAGGCACCAAATAACTGCATGTGTTCTATATGCTCTCAACTCTGTTTTTCTCTCTAAGGAGATGAAGGGCAGGCAATCACACAAACATTGCTGTACAGCCAGAAGAACATTTCTGCATGCTCATACTGGTATTTTCACACTGTTCAAGTATTGCAGGTTTTTAGAACAGGGGCCAACACCAATTCAGAAGAAAGTGCAGAGGTAACACCTGCAGCTGCCACTTTTAGACCTCATGTTAGGTTTGAAACTGGTTTATACTGTTAGAGATTTAATGCCTCAAAACAAATCATAATGGCTTCTGTTAAAACCCAGCAGGGAGCAACCCTTTTGGTATCAATGAGCTCAGCTGCAACTGAGTTGTTAAACGTACCTGTAACAGAAATTTATGTTACAACACTTCTCAATTCAAAAAGTGTGTCTAAGCACAGTTAAATAGTAGAAGCTGCAGTATAACTTACACTACCATGTTCTGTGCCAAATAAATACCAACTACTGAATTAAGGCTTAAGGCCTCATTCACTTTGTACTGACTTCAACGGACACAAAACTGACACTAAGGTTTTCTGCTGTCTTTTCTTCTAGCCAAGAAGTATCCATTGCTTTCTGAGAAACAGCTGGTTTTGGTTTGAGTTTTTTTTCAAGGACTTTTACATTACCTGTTTTAGAGGGGAGACATTCTTCTGGTTTTCCCACTCAGATAATTAAAGTGAAAATTTTCTGACAGTGAGTTTGCAGACAAATGGAAGTATAATACATACAGTCCATATAAAATATAGATGCAGTTTTATGAAGATGTAACTTCTTCAGTCACATATCTCATTTTCTGATTAGCATCACCTAAGTTAAAGACTACTTATCTTGCATATATTACAATGTACTTGACAGAAGATGACCAATAGGATAAGCCTTTACTAATTTCTTATGTATAGTGGGGGGTTGGAGGAAGATACTTTAAATACAAGTCCAGGAAAAACTGGAGAGCTGTAACTAATAAAGGCTACTCCTCTGTGTTCTCTCTCTTCCTTTTCCAAAATTGCCACTCACTGTACTGCCATATTTTTTCCTAAAATGAACAGAATACAGGACAATTGGATTTCAAAACTGAAACAGTATAAACACCTTCTACAGTATCTATGAGAGATGAAATGCCCTGGTCAGTCCAACTGAGAAATCTGTCTAGAGTGTATTTACTACACTAGTTTTGAAATGCAAGAAGCCTCTAGTTAAAAGAATCAACCACAAACTGCCACAAAGAAAAAATCACAAAGTACCTTTTTATATTTAAACATATTTAGAAAGAAAAATGGACATGATTTTAGGTAACTAGTTTTATACCTGACTAGCAAAGGCGCAGTAACAGACCTGAGCAGTGCTACTGTAGCTGCAGTCCTCGATTATCAGCTCTCCCCCGACAAAGCACCCACATTACTAGGCCAGAAAGACTGAAGTTAGCACAGTTTAGCAGCCCATCCTACCTCCATACCTTAGGTGAATATGAGATCATATTCATCTGCTAAAAACAAATATTTGATTTATTATTCATGCAGACCTAAAGGTCATCTTTGTTAAAAAGCTAGCTCTCATCTTCCTGCCCTCCAAAATCAAGGTGGGAACTGCCAGTGAAAGCAATGATCTAATATACAGCATTTTTCCCCACTTACACAAAGTAATTTTACACAAAATTAGACACATACTTTCAAAAACACTTAAATTGTTAAGAGGATTTTTAAATGTTCTTTGTGCATACTTCACACTGTCTAAGCATGATGTCCTGTTCAAGGAGCTGAATCCATTTTTTTTCCATGCGCCCTTATTGCACAACCCCACAGAAACTCAATACTATGCCAAATATCTTAAGCTACAGAATTCTTTTTGCTAGGATTCACATTAGACCTTATCCATTGATCTTTCCAAGCACATGCTTTCAGAGAAAAAAAAAATAAAAAAAAAAGGCAAGACATTTTTAACTGAAATAAAAATCAAAACCTGACTTTTTCAAAGCTGCAAAGTAAAATTTGGCATAGGTCAAACAAAACCCATCAAGATTTCCCCCACTACCAGCTTAAGCATTTACTATAAAGCTTTAACATCAACACACAGCTTAGTGTACATCTTCACATAAAATTCACACCTGTGAAAATCCTGCAAGTCTTAAAGCTTCCCCAAGTGGTTAAAGTACCCCATCTCCTTTGTCACCTACAATGCTGCCTGTGCAGTGCTATAATTCTGTGACACAACAAACACTTCTCCACACACAACAGCATCCTTTTTTGCTAGCAGTAGCGAGTCACAGTTCCTAACTCTGCTATCCAAATATTACAGTGACCTGAAGACATTAATTTCTCACTTGAAAAATCCTCAAAAGTGTTTCAGAATAATCTCTTTCTCCCAATAACCACATAAAATTGTTGCCTCACAAAATTGCTGTTAAACCTCACTCCATGAAGCCCTAGGTACAAGTCCTAGATTTCCCCATATTGTAAGGAAGGAAGCAAAGAACTATCATTTAGCTGCATAATTCCTGCAGGAATCACATAGTAACTGTTTATATATGGAAAAGGACCTGCAAGAAGCAGTAGGACTGTCATCTTACCAAAAAGCAGTCCTTTCCAAGTTCTAGGACTGCCAACTGGCACACAAAAGAGATGTTACACTGGTAGAGGCCCTGTGAAATCTGGATCTCCCTGTAACAAATGTTCAGAAAGCCATGCTGATGACTAGTCAGGGTATCAAAAGTTGTAACAAACACATTTCAAAGTGATCAGAAAATCCTTCACTGGTTTTTTTTAAACTGTAGGAAGAAATATTTCTCTGGACTTCTTTTAGTTTTATTTCTCTAAATGTCTGTAAATAATAAATATCAATTACTACAAAATCTTCACACACTTGGTTCTTTAACAACAATGGTAACAGTGGCAGAGGTTGTGCAAGAGTCAGACACTCTTAGCCAAAATTAACACCATTCTGACCATTCTGTCACTATTACTCAGTTCAGTGACAGCTAAAATTTAATATGAAGTGTGATGTAGCCACTTGGCTTAACCTTCCAGTTCCTTAACCCCTACAGTAAAGAAATCTGAAAGCATAACTCTAATCATAAATTTCTAACAGGATAATAATATGCACAGTTTTAAAAACAGAATTAAATTTCAAGACCACAGAGACTTAGTTTGCCATAAAATCACTTATTAAAAAATTAGCTCAAATAGTGGTTTAATGCTAAGTTATGGTCCAAATAAAGAGGTAGGATCTCTAATAATTCTGCATGAAGTGCAACATGATGCAGATCATTTCTCACAAGTTAATGTACAGTTAATTTTAGTTTTGATGTAACATTCCATAAATCGGTGTGGACTGCACTATTAACACCAAGTTAATATAAGCAAAAATCTGATTTAAGAGATATTAAACAGAATAAAAAATTACATTACGATAAAAAGTAATGCTCCTGAGCTCCTTTTCAATTCAACACTATACAAAAGTAGGGCAAGTATTAAAACATAAATTTTTTATAGCAGTCAAAAGCTCCAGACTTATACTCAATTTTAACTTACCAAATTTGGAAAATAGGTGAAATTCCAATTTCACAATGGAAACACTTATTACATGTGTCATATTGCAGACCTAGACTGTTGTATTTACTACATTTACACGAATTTGCTTATCAGTTTGGTGCTAAATAGACCTCTTTGCTACAATTAGTTTCATGCTAAAACTCTCTAGCCTGTTAAAAAACAAACTAAATCAACCAGAACAAACCACAGAAGGAAACGTTGTTCATTCTTACTGTTTTGTTTCTTCTTATTATGAAGTGAAAAGAGGGGGAAAAGAACAACCAAGTATTACTGAACATCTTGCATTGTATATTCTACCCTATTTACAACATGGAGATACACCTTACTTTTTTCCAAATAATTTGGCCAGATCAAGAAAGTTCAGAATTGAGAAGCAATTTCGAGTTCAACACTTTCTTGGGAACATTGTCCCAGCTAGCAAACACCACACATGCCAAGTGAAGGATGCCCCTCTTTGCAGCATTACTGTTTTTCAAAGATCTCTCATATAACATGGTAGCACTACCATATCATAATACTGTTGTGAAATTTAAAACACATGCTTCTTCTCATTTTCCAGAACCAGATCAACTTTTTCCATTGACTCAACTACTGCATTTATAAGGTGCAAAATTAGCTAATGCAATCCTATTTATAGAACAATTTAAAAAAACTTATTTGCATGTCAAAGCTTCAATGGCATTATTTAATCAAGAGAACATTGACATTGATCTATAATCCTTTTCCAGACTTTTCCCTTCATCCAGATCATACCAAACAATTTCAAATAAAAAGCAAAGATTTGGGCATTGAGGAAAGGATTAACTCTCTCTCTATCACTTATACTTTTAGCTCCTATGTTTCATTGTTTCAGATTAAAAAAACAGGACTAGAAGAGATTTAAGCTCACTTTTGTGAGGGGCTCTGGATGTATCTCTTCATTGATAAATTTCCCAGGGGAGGGTGGATCCAACAGTCACTGATTGACTCATACATGGAACAAAGATATTTCCTGAAAAGAAAGGTATCATATACCCAAGCCTATTTCATTCACTCTGGAAAATGGGAGAGAAGGAAGTGCCCAGAGCATACTGTTAAAATAAAATCTCCTTCCTTAATCTGGAAAAAACAGACTTATCCTTTCACAAGATGGAAACAACATCAGTTAAGCAGCTACTTTTTACACCAAACTGGAAAGGAGGGCAGAAGGTCTGATTTCTCCACTGTTATGCTATTCTTTAGGAAGCAGCACACACACACAAAATGTGCAATACATGTAAAGGTAAACTTCACACATCATCTTATGAAATTTGCTCATGCATCATTCATCTTAGCACCATTTTCTCTCCCTGAAAGCACTCATTTCTTTCAGCCATTACTGTATCTTCAATGTCTGAGGGGTTTTTTCATTATTATTATTATTGCAGCCCTCTAAAAGGAATTGGTGCTGAAGCTGAGATACCATTCACATCAAGCAAAACAAAATCATTACCTTCCATCATTCCAGACTGAAGTCCTGTAATAGTTACCTTTTTTGGAACGACATCACATTGCAATGCACCGCAAACAAGTGAGTCAGCAATTCACTGGCCTTTTCTGCAGGGATGAAACCTGCCCTCTTACTCCTTGTTTCACTGTAGGTTAGTATTTACTTCTTCCAGGTGTATTCTTTGCAACTCATGGCTTTTTATCTTCCCAGCTTATCATGATCAGCACATACACTAATAATCTTTCTCACATAGCTTTCAGCCTTACTCAGCTTCATTTGACAAAATTTCAACCACTCCCACTGGTGATTTTATTAATAGGTTTACGGTGCACTCTGAATTCAACCTACAAGAGCAAATACATTTAGCATGCTAGGAGTAACCTGGGGGAGATGATTGGCAGACAAAGACAGGATATTTTTATAAAAAATAGAGAGATGTATGTTTTCTCTAATGTAAAGAAAATGTGGGTGACATTCAGACAGTCAGTTCTTCATTTCTAATGTTTACTAGAATAAAAACAAGCATTCCTCCTCAGGATGTGCAATTTAAGCCTTCATTCAGAGCACATCCCAAGAATTTCTTCAAATTCTTAACATGAAAGACAAAGCAAAAAAGAGTAAGAGATCAAAGATGAAAGTGTGTTCTGTGAAAATCTGCCATACTATTTAAGTTTAAACTCTATACTATTTTTGTTGTCTGAAAGACAGAGTTAAATCAGTATGAGTTAAATTTCTTAAACACTGGTACAAACAGGCTTTAAAAAAAAAAAGCTTTCTGCTTTGGTTTTCATGCATTTGATACAGAGGAACCATTTTTCCTCTGCAAGGTTAGTAATATAAACTTGACACAAAGTTAAGACTACAGCAGCATAGCAACAAACTGCTGGGTGTGGGGAGCTACGCCTTCATTCACATATTCATCAGACTTATTCAAGTAGGTTTTTTCCAGCTATATTTAAATGCTTCAGGGCCCACTTTCCAATCTGAAAGGTGTTGCTGCATGCAGCTTCAAAGAGATTTTCCTCTAGTCCTGCAACACCACTGCAAAGCCTGGGAGCTGTTGCCAATCTACTTCTCTTTTAAGCATGTGCACACACCAATTTTAACATCAGCTTAAAAAATTCTGTATACACCTGACCTGAAGCTGAACCAGAACTAAAGCCCACCTCCTGCTCAGCAAGGGGTTCAAAACAAGGATGTCATAAAGTCAGAAACAAAGAGAATCGGTAACTTGTCAGACTCAATTGCTTATTCTGTACCAAAATAAGCACTTCCAAGTTACAGCAAAACAGCAGATGTTTCTCTCTTACCTCTCGGACTTCATGGAGTTGACCAGATCGCTGGCTCTTCGCTCTTCGAGCAGCTGCAGGTGATTTGTGATGTGTGATGGTTACAACAGTTGGCCCACTTTGATTTGTGTATTTCTGGCCACTGGGAGATGCAGAATTAGCAGTCCCAGGCGGCAGCAGAGATGAGCTTCTACTTCGTGAGGATGAGATGCTCTAGAACAAGCAATAGGATTGTGATATTAGCAATCTTTACACAAGCAAAAATTTACAATTCAGGCTATGTATTTTGTATTGTTTTACTTTTCTCACAAATCTAAATCTAGAGGTGTAATTGATGTATTCCTTCTGAACCATATGCATGGCTCAGGAGATGTTCTTGGAAACATGAGAGCTATTGCCTTTGTTTCTTGGCGTGCCTGAAATTGGTCTTTGCAAATATCTTCACAAATTCTTACATAATAATATGCTGCTTAGTTCTTACAATCCTACTTTTTAGGAAAGCTTAGGAAAGACTTTGCAGACAGAGTCTGCAAAAAGGGCCAGAAATAAATGTCTAATGGTATCTGCAGCATGAATACTTTTGATGTACAACCTAATAATTCAGTCAAGACATTCAGTTTTTATCTAACCATCTGTCAGTGTTGCTATCTTAATTTGCTCTCCACAGAACTCAAACACAAGTTATCCTGGAGGTCTATAGGACACAAATTTTCAATAAAGCTCAGATGGGCACCAGAACACCATGGGACATAATATATAAAAGTGCAATATAAGTTTTTCCCTTCTATTTGAACTGTTGATTGCATCTGTATGGTTAAAACTGAAACAGAGTAACTTTTACCTCATGAAACACAGAACCAATTCAGAGAGTAACATTAAGCAGCATTTTAAAACAATGAAGAAAATACACAGCCCCATGAGTAAAACACCTTTCCACCTCTCCTTCAAAACATGCACAAATAACAATGGCAACCTACAACATTGCTAAGACAGTCACCATCAACACGAGGTACTTCTCTTGAGCCTGGTACATAAAAGTATTCCTACACAAAAGTATTCCTTGGGTATAATCTCTCTTATACCTTACATGTCACTTTTTGCAATTCTGTGGTAATCTTCAAACCAAGATGAACAGGTTCCAACTAGCACTGCAATAAAAGTCAGGCCTCATGTTACCACCACACTGACTGTAAAGGACAAGGCAGATTATTTGGCACTGCCAAGGAGGAAAACAAGTAACACAATCCCTCTGCCACTACCACAAAACTAGATTTTAGACTTTCTGAAGGTTTAAAAAATGGGTTATCACATTGCCAGTGTGCAAAGAGCTACTAATCTCATAGAAATAATTATTATCCCATTGGTCTAGACTTAACATTTACAAATGCTTCCAAGAATGATGGTCTGACTGTTTTTGAAATGAATATATTTTTTGCTACCATGGCCAATAAGATTACAATAATAAGCATCTTTTTAAAAATTATCCACCCTGGCTGATAAATCACAATTGCATTAAAACCGGATTTGACTCCAAGGCAAAAAAGCAGCACGAGGTGTAATTTGTCAGAAGGGCACAGAAGGTTGCCAGGTTTATAATTCATCTTCCATTTGAAAGAGCATGGCTTAGACATAACAACAATTAAAATAAGAGCCAGAGGAAAAGGTATTTGGGAGAAAGAAGGGGATGAAGGAAACTGAATTTCCTTTTTCAAACATATATTCCAGAGAAATGGGTTATTCCTAGTATATAAGAGCAGAATATACTCCAGTAACGTTTGTTTTTCAAACTGACTAGTATCAGAATACCTTCTAAACTAAATTTAGGGTGTAGATGAAGAACAAGATAGTTTCATTTTTTGAATTGAAAAATCAACTTCTCTTTTAGGTTAATAAATGTTATTTTTGTTTTAGAATTAAATCTTTTGAGATTCACTGATATTTTAGTATCATACTATCACAATAATACAAATACATAGCTGCTACTTTCATATAGCTAAACAACTCCTAACAGATCAAACAAGCAGTTTGTCTGCTGTCCAGACTAACAGCATCCATGTAAGATGGAGTTTTCCCATTAGATTCACTTTCAAAAAAGCCAGTATTCTGTGAGAGATAAAGTTTTACTATGTTTTGATTTTCTTGAGGGAGAGCTATAGATCTGCACCTAACAAAGGTTAACACAAAACATATATGGAAAAATCCATGCACTGGTTCAGACTGTGGGACCACAGTGCATTTAAGATGGCTTTTCCTAAGTTTTGCCAAGGTATGTAGCAGCTCACAGCAACTTCTGGTGAACAGTTGTTTAGGGCATGGAGTTTGGGGATCAGTGGAGCAGGAGAGAAAAATCAGAAAAAACTTGACAGAAGAACTGTCCCTGCTACAGGGACACTAGGTAAGGCCAAGTCTCTACATTCACAAGCACACAGCCTGGCAAGGGCTGCCCATGATCCACTGCTGGTGTGCCTGACACTCAGCTCTGCTGCAGGGCAAGGCATGGAGCTTTGTGATCTCCAGGGAGAGATCACCTCTGCCAGCAAGTCTCCTAGAGCCCTCTGCTTCCCCTTGCAGCACAGAAGAGTCACCAGTCCTGTGTAGCTCATCCAGTCAGGGAGACTGGCAATCTGGAATTTACATATACATGGTCTGTGCAAAGCATCAGAGCTAAATACCTTGGCCCATGATCCGCTCCTACAGGTCTGTAAGCAAGCTCTCCTCACCTCTTTGTTTTCTGTCCCTTTATACACCTTCATCCAACTATAGTGACCCAACATTTCCAAACCACGTGCCAGAAAATTCCAGCACACAACACAAATACCCCAGCACCTAAATTTGGTATTATTCTTTAGAGGGCATCTGTAACATACAAACTTTAAATGAGCTCAGCACCAGGACCTCTGTCTGTCCATGAAGCTATCTCTAGGCAAGGCCCCGTGACAAACATAAAAATTTGCAACTTAAAACTTGCAAAATCAGTCACAGCCAGTATGCATGTGAATGTCTGCAGGAGGCACTTTTTGGAACCACTCAAAACCTTTTCAAGTTGGACTCCCCTCCTCCACTGCCACAGAGAACAGCAGCAGAGTACTGTGTCTGCTGCATCCAAGAAAATGGGGGAAGTATCCAAATCTTCTGACAGCTTCTTCCTGTCACTGCCAGAAGAGGACTCTCCAGGAACTGCACATTCAGCCCCTCAGGCACTTTTGAATTTTACAGCACATTGTCAACACCTATGTCCCAGCCAAATACTTGACTCCTCTTTTGCAGAATTTCTTGAGATTAAACACTGGGAATGACAAGCATCCCTGCGCATTGACACACAGCTGTTCAAAAATCCAAATTTTCCATTTCTGTTAAAATGTGAAAACCTATGTGAAGTTTTCCACTGCTAAAACACTCTAATTATAAATCATACTACAACAGCCATTAAAGTCACTCTCACAGGAAATCAAAGCAATGACAGTAACTGATGGGCCTTTATGTCTAATCTCCCACTCTTCCGCCAGCACTGCTCGTATGACTGATCTGCCCCCCTAATTATTATCATATCTAATTTTCTTTGGTCTCGCTGTCTTCTGGCTCACAACTAAATAAATAAAAAGAGAGTGAAAAGTCTGATGAAAGGAAAATGTAAGCTCTTCAACATTAGTAATGAACAGTGCCAATAATGAGTCAAGAAATCCACAGGCTGAAGCATCCCAAAAGGACTGCAAATTTTCTTTCCTGAGGCTACACCTTACCATTGCACCAACATTTCACCTGCTAATAAAATGAAACCAATAAAAGAATAATAAAGAAGCTAATAAAAGATGAATTTGTAACTTGCACTCATATGGGTTTTATGACCTAAAGCTAGCTAAAGTATGCTTACCTAAAACAGATTTGGGTTAAGATTTTTATTTTAATAGCCTGTCCATCCCCAAGATAAAAAAGCAGTATAATGAATGCTTCCATTTGGATATCAAAAATCCTAACAATTAAAATAATGGAATTGCAGATCAGTAAGTTCAAACTATACTAATGTTTTCATGACTCATTCTCCCAGGAGATTGCCCTTGCTGTTCACAAAGAAGCTGAAGTGTTTTTCACCATTTACCAGAAGCAAACAATTTTGTTTATTTTGGAAAGTAAATGCAATTTTCCAGAGATCAATAAAATAATTTCTGAAGTGAATTGTCATATCTGCTTACGGTTGATAATCATCATTTTCACAGGCACCGTGCCACAGATGTTTTTCTCTGAATAATAATTACCAACGTGACACTCCTTCACTCCTCTGCACATATACAGCACAGAATACCAATCCCTGCATGCAGCTTGAGATTTATGGGAAGTCACATGCTATCACAAAGTAATTACAATTTTGAGACACCACCATTCAGTGTTTTAATTCATATCTACTTCTTTTCCAATGCATCCTAAGTAAACAAACACTGATAAAAGATAAACCTAGACACAGTTCTGCTTCATTTACATTATAATCATTCACAAATATTAAAATGCAAATGACAGAATCTGCATAACATCCAAACTTCAGCATTGCACAGGGACCAGCTTATGATGTTTTGCACATTTCTGTCAAGCACCATCTATGGTATTAACTTTTCTGATAGAATATCATAGTGCTTCATCATCTTCAGAAAGGCAATATATGACTTTTTTTTTTTTAAGCAAGAGACTATGAAAGCCATTCTGTCATAAAATCTTTTCTTCATCAAGAATCATTTGAGCATGTTCAATCCTAAATTGATTTTCTTCCATTTCTGTAGAAAGATTTTAGAAGCAGTGAGCAACTCTTATTTTCATGAAGCTTCCAAAGGGAGGAAAAAAGATGTCAAACACACACTATCAACAGCCAAGCACTGCTTCCCTCTCAGCCTCACTACTGTAAGGATTTCAGTGCATGTTTTAATTAGAAGTGCCATTCTTCAGTTGACTTCTACAGGTCAGGGATAAGAAGAGGGAGCAGACAAGCATACCAACAGAGGGAACACTTGAAGCTCAAAAGGCAAAGCAATTTGACGTGCACAGAAAAACCAAAACAACACTGAAAAGGACTTGAAATTTCCACTACTTTGGCTTTAGGAAAAGTTATCATGCAGATGTTAAAAATACCCAGTCAACGATCCACTCAAAAATGTAAAGGTATCTCTGGGGTCATTCATTGTTAAAGCAAAAAGAAACCTGATAAAACCAAAGATCCATGACACTCATTCTTCCAGCTGAGGAGAATAATTACACACCTGCCTCATAACAATTTGATAAACTCGTTATGAATGATAAAATTTGAGGCATTACTGCAGGTGCTGTTTCACATCATAGTCAAACTGCTACTGCAGTTGACACTTGACAGGGGCAGATTTGGACTTCTTTTTCCCCACCATTACTCCAGGGAGGTAAGCCAGTAGAGAATCAGAGACAGAGGCACACATTCCTCAGAGAGCTGGTCAGAGAGCTAAGTTCTTTTACTAGGATGCCATTTTTTCTACGTTTGATGCTCACGTTAATACAGAACTGGAAACATGACAAAACCCACACAAAAGGTGGCAGCAGAAGGAAGGGAATTGGATTGCAATTTACAGCTGCAAGGAATCAGCAAATGAGTTCAGCTTAAAGATGAATCCATACCATCCAATTTTAAGCAGCACTGTGCAGCCCAAAACCAAAAAGCTAAAATAACAGAGAGTCTGTCTCCTTATTCTAACAGAGACCTAAGCTGAAAGTTACCATCTGAGCACTGAAGTGATTTCACAAGATAAAGGTTCTGTTCCCTGTCAGACACACTGAGATATACAAGGGTTATATACAAATCCAGCAACCAATCCACACATTGGCGTTAAGAGCTGGTTTAAAAACCTGTGTTTGTTTTCAGTAGTGCTTTTACAGCCACCATCATTAAACAGCCAAGAAAAAAGGAGGATGAAACAGAAGAACTAAAAAGCTTGTGACAATTTCGGATACAAAATTATTCTTGGAAGTTACCACAGAAATTATGCATAAACCTACTCCTTCTGGAAAGCATTTTATATCACTGAATTCAAATTTGACTAACGTTTTAATTAAAGCTTGTACAAAATATTCACTTAGAATAGTCTAAAAGAATCAGCAATCCTATCCAGACAGAGAAGATTTCTTCCAATACAGTTGATTTGCACTTATGGAGGTTGAACAATCTGTAATTAAGTGAAATGAGACTTGTATGGGAATACCAAAAACATTAAGACTATCTGACAGCATGGGAATTATTTGCCAGAGAACACTCTTCTTCTACTGCTTTTTTTTTTTTTATCATTACCATGTAAAATTAAATTAAAACAAAGTCAGAGACTTAGCTTGTGTTACATCCACTCATTAACTCGCTCACCTTTGGACCATTCATTAGGACAACTAAATTTAGTGTTTAGTATACAACCTTTTCTTTCTTTTTTCAATCACTTCTCTATTTAATTTCCTTCACCACTCCAATCCCCAGCTGAAGTTTTAAAAACAGTCATGACAGCAAGTCATTCAGTAGCATTTTTAAGCAGGCAGTAGCTGTGAAAAAGAAAGGAAACTAATGCTGATCGAGATCCAGTGCAGCAAGATGGAATGCTCTTCTCTGAGTATTTCACAGAAACAGTGACACAGCTTCAGCTTTGAAAAACATCCTCCAGATTATCATGTTTTTCTACAAATTCCCTTCCAATAATATCTATTCAATATTTTAAAAATGTGTTCTCTCTCCAGTACTAATAACCTGTCGCTAAGTTACTCTGCTGGTATTCTTGGGAACCCTTCCACCGCTTGCCTGGTAATCCCATTATTCTTTTTTTTTCACATTTAAGCTATATCCCACTTGCATAACATAAAATATACCACTCACTGAATATTTTTCACTTCCCATTCTACCTCATTCAAGTGTATGACTTGAGAACAGGTAGAAATTTCTGCATCTCAGTATTCCTATGAAAGAGGTGAATTTAAGCTGCAGAAGAGGATGGGAGCAAACACTCAGACTCCAACTTTCCAGATGCTGTTCCCAGCAGAGACAGAGCTTGGATTCTGTTCAAACTCCAGAAGCTCAGAACACATGAATATCTGCCTTATAACAGCATGATGACAGACAGATAACTGGCAGTTTCCACTTACTACACAGCATAAAGTATACAGAGAGGGAGGAATAAAGAGATCCAACCTTGCTGACAGCAGAATAACAAATCACATCATGACAGTCCTATCAATGGTAGTGCTATTTTACAAAACCCAAAAATATAGATTTTTGTGAAGTCCTCGATTATGCAAAAGTAAGTCAAACATATACCCATCTCTGTGTCATTACAGACCTTTGTATGTAATTCCAGACCCTAGGCTGAAACAGTAAGGTGGCTAAAAATAGCAGAATGCTGTTTTATGTAAATTTAAAACATTTTAAAGAGCATGTTTCCACTCCTATGCTAATAATCATTTAGTATAAAGTACCATCATGTACAAGAGAAAGAAAAAAAATCACAATGAAATGAAGCAGTTCTTGCTTCTCTTATCTCCTACCAGGCAGTGGGTATGAAGTAACACGCTTTAAGGNTCTTTTTTCCCTAGTTTCTGGAATTTCTGTGAAGGATTGCTACCTTCTAAATGATATCTGATCTCCAAAGTCTAATTATTGTAGCATTCAAGCTTTTGATCCCTTCCTTTCATAAAGAAAAGTAGAAAGAAGTTTTAAAACATACTCGTAGATGAAATTCAAGTCAGCACTATATGCAATGTAAAGCCAGGTAAAATATTATTTTCTTATTAATACTCTAATACTGATAGGAGGGGGAAGGAAAAAAGCATATTAAAAACAAGAGATAAATCTTGTCACAAGAAAGGTTTCTAGGAACAGGTAAGCACAAAATTGCTTCAAGTACAGTCCACTTCTGGAGTAAGAAGCAGAGTCATCAGTGGTCTCATACGAAGCACATAAATTGTGGACGTTTTATTTTCTCGACAGTTAAGTTTTAAAATACAGAAGATAGATATTCTCTATTTGCTCTGTGGCTTACAAAACAGAGAATTAAAAGTGCTTCACTAACAAACATTTCAAGTGAAAAGTGACCTAGCCTGGTTTGTAACACAGAACTAAGAAGAATAGTTTTCTTCAGCATTTATATTTTATACTCAACAGATTCAAGCTAATTAAAACATTATCTATTCCAAAATACATCTATACTTCAATTTCCTATGTCAAGTTTCTGTAACTCATCAGTCTTTAAGAAAAATGCAAGAACCCTCTTCATTTAATTCCTCTGCTACATATGTCCACCACCCCTCAGTGAAGGAAATACTTTTATTTTCTTCCACAATGAGCACAGGAACCAGGAGCAAACCACAGCATTGTTGGTCACTATGCAAGAATACAAGTAGTCCAGTGTGATGCTCCCCCTTCTAAAGCCTTCCTGTTTCCAAAAGTTGTGCCTAGATCTGTGACAGAAACTGTCTGTGCATTTACTAGCCTCCCACTCATTTAGTCAAGACTTTCTAATAAAATTTTGCTTTTCAAGTATTTTTCAAATCTCTAAATACTTTTGGCATCCAAAGCATCCCAAAATATTCTCCACTTTCTATTCATGTCCTTTTGGTGCTTTTTTTTGGTTTTTTGTTTTGCCTGTTTTCAACTCCTTTTCTTTGAGGCTCCCCATACCAATATTATTATTAACAGCTAAGCAAATACTTCCTATTCAGCCACTGCAGAGCACTGATTTGCCCTTTCCATTCTCATCACCAGAAAAAAAAGACTACAATGAAGTCAAATTTCATCACACAGAGTTCATCCTGTACAGAAGAATAACAGATATGATGAAAAGTACTTCATTTTCCCCACTCCAATATTTCATTTCAGAAATGGAAGGGGACTGATAAAAGTATTCATTACAAGTATTCGACAGAGTTAGAGCAGTCTAAGTATTATCCCTTCTTTTTCCTAATAATTTCTAAAATTTTGTTTGCCTTCTTTGGGCCACTCTAATTGCTGTTTACTTTCACTGTTGTAACACCAAGATTTTTCTCTTGACACATGAATTAATTCAGAACAAAATATGCAGATACTATTCCTGTTGAAGGAGCTCAACATGGAAAGATAGTCTGAACAGAAATTACTACTAAGTGCAACAGTTTTTACCTAGATAGGAAATACGATCCCAACTTCAGTTCCACAATGATCAACTTCACCTAAATTACTGCTATTCTAAATGAGATTTTGCTATTAAAATAGAATAATTTATCACAAGCAGGAAAATAATAAAAATAAAATCAGTATTAAGAAATATTATGAAGATTAATAGAGTGTAGAAGCATAAGAACCAGTATGCCACTGCACAAGTCTCCAATATCATATATACTGAACAGCAGTTTTACCACCTCATCACAGTTAAATTATAGATGCTAAACATTTAAATGCATTTAAGAAGTGACCAGAAAACATACTGAGGAATAATTCCTTGATGGGAATTGAGTATAAAAAATTGGCATCGTTATCTGGCACAGGAGCTGCAAATCAACAGCAACTGTAAGAATACCCTGATCAAGTAGAGTTGCACCTTTCTGAGTAGTACTGGGCCACATCCCTATAAAAACTATATTGAACTCCAGTGCATAAGAATTTTAAAAGTACTGAAATACTCCAGCTACTTAATTCATCTTCAAAAGGGTTTTGTTGGTACCACAATTCATGCAATTTTTACTTGGAGGTTGGAGACAGCCTCAACCCATCATTTTGCTATCTTTCAAGTCTACACAGTTGGTCTTTTTGTCTGTCCAAAATATTTAGCTGTTTGAGGACAAAAATTGTGGACAATTAGTTCCAAAGAGAAGTAAATAATGTAAATATTCACATGATGAGCTCTTTCCAATTTAGTAAAGAAGATGAAGACTGCTTCTAACATCTATCTGAATCTCCCTATAATAAATGTCACTAAGTTGCATAAAATTAAACAAAACTGTAGTAGTTAATACTTTTAAATACTAATCAGGACATAATACAGTATTTATTAATAAATGGTTGAATCAGCCACTCAATTAACTATGCACTTCAGTAATTTGTCATTAACAGGAAAAAGTTTATTTATTAGGATTGCCCCAACTGACTTAAGCCTGCTCCAGTTAGTGACAAATGACAACTTGCTACTTTTACTCAAAAACCTCTGAACCTCAAACCACTAATTACAGCAGCCAATCATCCAGGCTATGCTGTTCTTCACCTACTCCACTTAAAATGTAATAGTTACTTCTCATTCTTAGTTATTTACCTTAGAATCACTTTCCTTGTGATGTTTGGCACAGGATCGAAGCTGAGTTATCCAGTACTGTTTCTCCTTTGCATCAGCAGCTAGAACAGAA
Organism: Urocynchramus pylzowi; assembly: GCA_013397555.1. NCBI lineage: Eukaryota > Metazoa > Chordata > Aves > Passeriformes > Fringillidae > Urocynchramus > Urocynchramus pylzowi. Next base: position 278,033 of record VZRH01006476.1, read on the forward strand.
ACGAGAAAACACAGGCAATCACACATAAATCAATACTCTTTTGCACAAGAGGTGACAGAGCAGAGCAGAGGGGGAAAGATAAATTATTGATTAGGATGCAGTATAAATCCTAATTTATGCTACATAAATACACTTAAGTTTTTCAGTGCAACACATCTAAACCTGTACTTAAGAGGCCAGTTGGAAGAAATATGCTTGTGAGTCTTTTTCATAGTTATCTCTTCCACACGTTAGCAAAGGCAGAACTACCTACCTCAAGAAGATGTTTTTGTTCAAAATTTTTCATCCACTTTTGTTTTACTTGTCTGTCTATGTGAAGAACAAGGGCCACACCTCAGCATTTAAATCCATAAAAGCTCTACACTCAGGTTGTCAATCAGCTACCAGACAAGCTATCAGTTCCCCAGATACTTAAGTGCTCCTCTTTTAATGGAGTTCAACTAAATCTCTCTCTAAACCCATGTCATTCACGTGCAACTTAAAGACATAGGAATTTCCACTACACATCTTTAAAAACCAGCTTTAAAAAAATGGCTCCTGTGTAATATAGTAAGTCTGTTTAGGAGAGAGGCTTTTCTTTTTCTTTTAAACTACCATAGGAATCCTCATTAAGAATGGCAATACAGAGTTGATAATTTCAGTAAATATTTTCTCCTACATCCTCTGTTATTGAGTATCTTAATGGTTATTGACTCAGTATAAAAATTGTTCACTGATTTTAATCAAATTCACAGACATCGTTAAATTAAAAGCAGCATATTGTAAGCATTTGATAATTTCAAGTGATTGGAAAAGCATAATGAAACAAGTGCTCATGATTTCTAGCTGTGCAACTTTCAAAGCATTTTAACAGAAATTCCCCCTGGTTGTTTCTGAATTCAGGTCTGTGTACAAAAGAGCAACACACTGTACCACAGGAGACTTCTGCATGCTCAGTCCTGCTGGACAACTGATAAACTGTGGTCAGAATAAAACTAAGAATACCTTGTTACACTGCATTATGTATCTTGTTTTTTTAAATAAAAGTTTCTTTTTTATAAATTAGTTAGATTTGGAAGCATCATGATCAATACTGAAAACACCTTAAAATCAGAACACTGCCTTTTTTTCTTTCTTTTTTGTAAATATTCCAAAGTAGCTCCTATATACACTGTATTGTTTGTCTTATACTTGGGAACAAGGGAAGAGAAAATTTTATTTAACAGGAGCATTCAATTACTCCAAGGCTGACAAGAACATTATATCTCAGCAGCCCCTCACTGGCATTTTCCCTTCTCTGACCCATCATCAGATTCATTATTGCACATTATCTGCAGGATGGTGGCAGGGAAGAACAGTACTAGAAAACAAATGTTATGCTGTGGAAAGCACCTTTTTCTTCCTTTGGAAGCAAATAAGATACAGCATGCAATGCAAATGCCACAGTAACATTACAGAAGCCACCTTGAAGTACCTTCCAGCCCTGAAAGTCTATACATTTTAAAGTCAAATGTACTTAATTCCAGATTACTCCTCCACCATGTTTTTAAATAAACTATGTAATAACAGAGCTGTATAGCCACTACTTTCTGACAGCACAGGGAAGTAAAAGAGAAACAAGACATGAGAGAAGAGAGGCAGAAGTGGGAGTGGAAGAGAACAATTCAGCAGGCACTGTGAGCAGCACTGTACCTCTTAACTTGTACATCTCTCCATTAGCAGAGTAGACCACCAGCATGTGTGGCACTTCATCACTGGGTGATATTATAGCTCCAGCTAAAGACAAGGCTCCTCGTGGCTTCGGGCTCTGGTTTTTAGTTTGTTCATTCATGAAATATTGCAGAATTCCCGTCTCAAAGTCCAGCACAAAGTACCTGTTGAAAGAAATTACAAGCATACACTATTTCCACAAAAGTTTTTCATGCATTTACCCAACAAAGGGCACAGACTGATCTTAAATCAACATCATAAATATACAAATGAGGTTAAAGTAATTTTTGTAATTACAATTTTATAAGGTACTGTTATTAGGCTTGTTTTTTCAAGGGTAGGTGATCCATTCCTTTAATCATAACACAAGCCATTTCACAATAAACCAACACCTAGGACTGAAAGATCATACAAACAAAAAATAAACTAACTGGGTTGCCCAAGTGCACTAAATGAAAGTGAAGGTATTTCAAAGTTGGTGTGTCAGCCTCAAGAGTCAAAAACACTTCTTTTTTTTCCACAAAGCCCATCTTTACCAACAGCACAGATCCTAAATCACATTTCCCCTTGAAAATCTTCTATGCTACTAAACAGAACAATTACTTAACACTAACCCTTGACCAAGAGGAAACATACAACAACTTCCTGGCTCAATTGAAGGTCAGTCTACTACAACCCTCAACATACTAGAGCAAAGATCACATAAATGCAGGTTACCCCCCTCAGTTGCTTCTAAAAAACCACCCCTAACAATCTGGTTAATCCCACTAACATGAGCATTTGCAATACACCTATTTGTGACTGTTCCTCTAAGATAAAATTACCACAAGTCATATGAATTTGTGTACAATATTCCAGAAACTGTGGTTATTCAGACTTCTGTAGCTTTGTCTATCCCAAATTTGCGCAAGTTGCCACATTTTGTCTTAGCTCTTTCACAACATCCCCATATGCAGAACATCTCTAACGTTTCCCATCACAGAACACTTCCAGGATTACCTTCACAGCCTGCAGTTATTGGTGGTGGTCTGCTCCTCTCTTTACTCACTAATAAATATTCAGGCTAAATAAGCCTGGACATGATGCAAGCAGTTATTGCCTAAGATTTACACAGTTTCAGGCAGTTTCCTTGGGACCCCTTCCTTTGCTGCATTTACGCTTAACTCTCTACTGCCACTGCCTTCACGTCCAAACAAAGATCAAATTCTCTTTCAAATGTTAGAGATTAACAACCCTGTCCCAGAGAATTTTAAGCTAGTGCATCACCACACCCTTCACTTCTGCCCTGACTCCACCTCCCACAAGCTCTCCTGCATCCTTTTTCTCAAGAAACAAATTGAAAACTTCCCTTTTGTAATCATGTAGCAGCACAACACTTCACCTTCCCTCTACAGGCTATCTTCAACACAAAGAAGGACTAGAGGAATGGCAAGCTGAATGACAACCACATTTTCAATAGTAATGTTAGTAATAAGGATGCCCTAAAAGGAAACTGCCAAAATTTCGGATTACCTTACTGACTTGCATTGTACCAGTTCATAACCTTCCTGTTGTGTGTGACCTTTAAATGATTTTACAATACTACTCCTTCCACTTATAAAGCATTTTTTCTCTTCAGGTTGCTTAGTAGGAGAAAACAATGCACTTAACTGCAGGGGAAAACAGTAGAATTGGAAAACTTTTTTTTTTTTTT
>VZRH01006476.1:281503-311125 GCA_013397555.1 Urocynchramus pylzowi
TAAACAGGGGAGAAAAAAAAAAAATTAAAAAATTTTTTTTTTTTTTTTTTTTTTTTTTTTTTTTTTTTTTTTTAAGTCAGACTTGCATATTTCATAGTAAATTTTAATTTTGCTTGTTCTCATTTTTCCAGATATTTTGGGAACATCTGTTACATACTCAAGAGAAAAAGCAGAGCATAGACAGAAGCGATGCCACACCTCTGAGAAAATTACACAGTAGCTTGACCCTAGAGCTAATGCTTCTCCCCATCATCTCTGAGCTCAGCAAACAAGTCTAGACTTCATATGCAGTGATGTTCATTCCGAGCCTGTGCCATCCTCCAATTATAATTTCATTGTCCTTTTATTGTTCAGGTACAAATAATTTATTTCAGCCTTTGTTATTTGGCCATTTTTTAATCGATTACTACCTTGGAAATCATCATTGTGGTTACTAAAGTACAGCTCTATAATTAACAAAAGGAGGAACAACAGCTAGAGGAGAAAAAAACCAGGAAAGAAAAAGAGAGGCAAAAAAAAAGTCTCTTCTCCTAATAAGACCAAAGGATTTGGAGGAAAAAGTTCCTCTTGAGTCTATTAGAACAGAATCTATTAAGTTACATAAACACTACGAGCACTTCAGCTCAGAAACTTCTGCATGCTAGACCAGCAAAGCACTCCCAGAATGGCTGTAAGCTCTACAAAAATGGGCTTTGCATTGGCTTAAAGCTACCCCTGGGAAGGAAACCAGCCATTCGAGTACAGAATATACCTTTACCAGCATAATGACATCAGACAGCAGCAACTTCTGCCAATTCCCAAATGCAGAGACGGCATCCTTCCACATCCTTGTTACCGCTGCTGTTATTACAGCAGTAGTGTTAACTGGATCTCTAGCCAACCACAACCTATTGTATGTACAGTCTCAGAAAACCAGAACATCATCACTGGCCTTGTACCTTAGGGGTTTTTTGTGATGGTGTCTTAGAAGCCTATAAAAGCAACCAATGTTTCCAGTAGAAATCAAGCAGTAATTTTAAGAAAGAAAAAGGTAACCAGTTCTCACAAGCCCCCACATCACCCTCAAGTATCCTGCTTTCTTTCTTGTCCCAAAAGAATCAGGAACTTTTCACAAGCATTTTGGCCATGACACTGTTAACATCACACAGAATCAAGCATTTCCTTTCCAAAGATTATGGTTTGATGTGCAACTCCCCTCTTCACCTTTCGCATAGTGGTATCACAGAAAAAGACAAGAATAAACTGCACAGACAACTATAGCCTCACAAAAGAAGCAGGGAGATAACACACTTTGAAAACTGCTAAAAGGATAGAAAGAGCCAGGAGAAGGAATAAGGAATTAAATGTCAAATCAAGCAGTGCAAGGCTTCATACAAAGGAGGTGGTGGAGAGAGGAACACAAAGATAGGAAAAACAGGAGGAGATAGGAAAAACAGGAGCAGCTTTCAAAAACATTTACTCACATCACAGACCAAATGATGACCCAATTCAGACCATCACAAAAACACAGAAGAAATGAAGACCAGAGTCTTTCATTAACTGAGGATGGAAAAGCAGAAGGGTACATGTCCCATTTTAGAAGCACTGTGTGGCTGAATCAAAAGGACAGAGATGTCTTTTAACTTCTAAAAGTCATTTGTTCTGCCTACCAGAACAAATGGGAAATAACAGCACTAACCTCTCTACAACTGATTCATCTTGCCACCTCATCCTTACTGCTCTACTGGCCTTGCTCACATTTACTCATGATGTCACATTTCTGTAATTAAATCTCAGATACCAGTGATGAAAACAACCATACTCCTTACAGAACAGTCAGGCAGAAGGTAGCAGAGCCCAGTTTCATCATATTTCTCACACAAAATATTAGTACTACAGAGAAATTGTGAAACTACTGTTACTGAAAGACACTTCCAAAAGACAGCTGAATTTTTCTGTTATTCCAAAACCAGAATAACTTTTTCTTTTAATTAATAGTCTTTAAAAGAGTCCATCTAGAAGTAAGGTAGAAAATCACCATTTAAGCATATTTTAAGCAGTTTTAATTGCTTAAGCACAGTTCAAAATAGACATGCAAAAACAAGGCAAGAAAATGCAGGCTACTTCACAAATGAAAAGTCAATGGAATTCTCACTTCAGATTCAAATCCATTCAGAGACTATAAGTTTCCTGATCCTCTGGCCCAGCTTCCCTTAAGCTCCTGAGATCCATCAGGATACTCCCCCTCTGCCACTCCAACCAATGCAGAGACATTACCAACTGACATGAATTACAAGAGAAAACATTCACCACACTCTGCAAAGCTGAAGTCTGACACTACCAGATTTGCTACATTTTAAGTCACCCAGGAGTTTGTCAATATGGCCTGATGACAGTTTCTTTCTCTTTTACTTCCCATATTTCAAAATTAATGCCCTCTCTGCATAAATCTTAAGTCTTATAAATTCTACAACTGTCTTAATTAAACACTTGTGTTTCACCATGCCCTTCCTTCATCCATTCACTCATTAATTCATAGTAAATTTTTAAAAATTTTCAAATGTCAAGCAGAACAAGTACGATACGCTAGGAACTGTAACGTTGCCTTCTGAATTCTTAGAAGGGAAGAGTCAAACACTGTATTAATAAAGTATTTCAACTGGGTTTGCTTCCAGTATTAACAACATTTATTAGAGTAATAAATATAACATGTTCATATAACTATATAGTATTACAATAATTTATTATTAGTTCCCTATTCAAGAAGACTTTAAGAAAAAGCAGTGACTAAAGAGTGATAAAATGCTGGTAACATAGCAGGAGACAAAAGTGCTCTACCACTAGAGCTTGTCAACAAAGGACAGCATGAGAAGGTCTTCCATGAGAAAAACTGACACCAGTATAACAGATTTGAGGCAATAAAGAATTAAAAAAAAAAAATAAATTTAAAAGCCACATATAATTATCAGAAGCACGTGATACGAACATTTCCCACATAATTTACTCACCTCATTGGATTAAAGAATTTTAATTTTCCCATTTCAAGGCAAATGAATCATTTCCATATTCTCCAGTGGAAATGAATACTTTAGTAAGTAAATAATAAAAAATAAATCACATTTCTATGTATTTCATCATTCAATTACACATCATAACATGGTGCACTGCTCCTTGAAGCTGTCACTTGGATGCAAACCTGCAACAAACCCAAAATGATACTCCCAACAGAAAAAACAGCTCAAAACAAGTTTCTCCTTTTCTTCCCTTATTCTGAACATATCCCACAAGCCAACCATCCGAACCCATGTTTCTACTACTTTGTAATCCCAACAAATTTTCACTAGGATTGCTAAATCTTTCCGTTGTGTAATGCATTCCTAGCAATTTGAATACTCCTTACACCCTTCTTTCCCACTTAACTCAGTTTTCTGGACCAGATTTTGTACAATTTCCAGTCTGAACCCATCATGTGACAGAGGTTTTTTATATGGACATGTGCAGCTGGACAACTACAGTCCCAGTCAAATCTTCAATTTCTGACTCAATCTTCTGGAACAACCTCAACTCTTTTGGAAAGCAGCTTTGTATTAATCATGTCCTTGGGTTCATAAAGATAGCCTATGCTGGAGTCCATGCTTCATAGTTGGACTCTGTCTAATCCCAGGTTTTATGTTTAAAATTGGTATGGATGTCCAAATACTGCACACTAGCACAGATAAATCCTGCTGACTGAAGACAAAAATCTTCCAATTTTCCATCATTTCCAAAACAAAGTTGTTTTCATTATATTATGACTTAACACAGCAAGTACTTCTGGATGGAGAGGGATGCTGGGTTGTTTCTACAGCAGGCTAGCTTTGTTTCACCTTTTTGGAGATTTTTTTCCCCTGGTTACTTAACTCACTGATGCATAGTGGAACTATTCTTTCTAAAACACCCCTTTAGGTCTTCTGCAAACATCTTTTCTCCTAAACCTATCTCACAATACATACTTTATGATCAGCTTCTTATTTTGCTTTAGCCATAAAAATGCAAATTGTTTAAATAAAATACATTTATTTGAAAGAGGACAGTATTCACTCAGACTTAAAAGAGCCTGACAGGCAGCATCACCTTCCCTACCACACTGGAACAGTAGCAATTCATGCATTTTCCCTTCTCAGACTGCTGAACTCATCATTCCAGACAATGTGACAGATACTATGCTCTACTCCATACTTCAGCACTAAATTAACTCAAGAACAGAAGCAGCTCACAACAAAAGAATTTCACTACCTTTTTCTCCAACCACTGTCCTCAACATTTCTGAGTTTCCAAACACGTTTTCCTTTTGCTCTATTCCAATCTCCCACTAGCACATATTCCAAAACCCTCTAAAGGAAGATTTCAAGAGTAAGACCCCAAACTATTCTATAATTTTCTTCCTTTTTTTAGAAGTAGTTTTAAAATATATAAGAACTGTAGGCCAGAAAGTAAATTACTGTGTCAAACAAAAGCAAAATTTATGGCTCCAGAAACTAAATGGGATGTAACATAGAAATGTTTCATTTTTAGGAAACTGTATCTTATTAGGACATCCTGAACACCACATTCATACAACTGCTTCTTTTTTTCCCTTTTTTACCTTGATCCATAAAATTAATGGAATTATTCAAGCCAATAAAGATAAAGCACAGCACACACACATTTGACAGCCAAGGACTTTATTATTAAAAATTATCTTCTAAGTTGTCATTTAAAGACTGATGATCAGGAGAACATGCTTACTCTACCACCCTTTCTGCACTGAGGTTCCTCAATTTATCATTGTTTTAACATAAGAAAGTTTTAGAATCACAGTATTCATTAAAACCTTTACTGACTTTGAGCATCTCTGTAAGAAAACAGAATTTTTAGAACAGTAATTTTTGGGCATTATTGGAAATCAGTCAAGATGAACTACAATTTGCTGGATATTTTTAGAGGTGTTCCACATCTAAAATGCAGTTAAGAAACAGAGGAAGTATTATCCACAGCTAACAGATGAACAGCCTGTTTTTGCTGATCAGACCCTTCATGATTTTAACATTTGCAGAACTCTCACACAAATAAAATATTAAGGGAAATCTCCTCTCTTGTCTTGTCAAGTCCCAGCAAGCCCTCTTTATGAATCAGAACGTCACTTCTTTCTCAGTGAAGAAACAATTGCTACTGACCAGCTCATCAGGTCATCAACCTCTGCTTACAATGCCAATTATTTTCAACTGTCTGAACTTCTCTGTAGTGACGAATGGATATGTTGCCCAGATTTTACAGAAAAGGAGACTACAGTAAGGATAAACATTAAAAATTGCTTAGGGGTTGCTTTTTAGGAAAGAGGGAAGAAGAATAGGCCTAAAAATAACACATCCATTTGTACCCATCAGGCCTGGAATTCATAGAGAATTGTGGAGAAGTACATTCATTGTACTAATCTATGCTTCAGTACAACTGAACATGCTGAGGGGTTGCTATTGCAACTTAGGGACAAACATAAACAAAAGGTACACACTTGAGTTTGATACCATAAACAGCACCTACTGCTCACAGCCCGTCACACTGGCTGGCTACCCAATGCTACTTCATGTCATTTAGTAATCTTTGCCACCTTCCTTTTCCTTGTTCTGAATTCACTACTACTTAACTATTAAGCAGACTGAAATTTTTGTATTACAGGTCAAGGGAAAAGGGACATAACTGGGGGAATAAATGGGTTGCTGTAATTTTAATTCTGGAAATGTTACTACCCAGCTCGATTCAGATCACAGATCAAAAACAGAGCTTCCAGGCAGGAAAATATGCTTTCCTTCATAAGAAAAACAATGAAGACATAAAACAAAACAAGTACTGAGTACTTACATGTCACTTCTAATGCTCTGTATGTAATGAAAGGATGGTAACCTTTAGAAAGACACAATTCTGAGAGATTCTAAAACCAGATCAAGGAAATACACACGAGAAAATTAGTTGTACACACACCAACTTCATTCCCCATCAGAGGGGAAGGCAGTGCTCTGCATGACATAAAGCTCAGTGGCTTAATTGGTTCTCACTAAAGCCAAGCCCGCAGGAGCTGTTTGCAATCATCTGGACACCAAAAGGAAGGAAGCTGTCTGGTCCATCTTCTCCCAGTCCCACCTTTCCACTTTATCCAAGAGCAAGGCTTTGCTCCTTTGAGAAAGTAAAATTACAGACACCTACTTTGCCGCCTGTAGGGACAACTGCTCCTCTGCTCCAACCCTATGTGTAGCATTGTTCTGTCCCAACTAGGAATAAAAATCCCACCAATAAACAAGGCAGTTATCAGAAATCAAGTGCTTCACTTTCTTGTTATCTCTAAATCTGCTAAATTGGGCTGGTTTTTTAAACATTCAGATGTCTAGCTTTCAGCTAGTCATCCTCAAGAGGATGCAAAGAAGTAGAATGCATGTATATTCTAGTCACAAAGTACCTTAAGAATAGCCAGAGAAACAACTGTTAGAAGATCTTATTACCAAACTTGGTGAGAGTCAGTAAGTAAATGACAAAAAGTAATTTGCTTTCATTTTCATAACAAACCACCTACCAAGGAAATCCAAAAGCGAAAACACACAAAAAGCCCCCCAAACCTAAATATTGGGAGGAGGGGGACACACACACTAAAAATCAGGAAAAAAATCTCAGTTTCTTCCCCAAAATAAATATATATATATGTAATGAGACAATGAATTATACCTAGCTTGTGAAAGAAGCTTTTACATACTAATATTTGTAAATCCCTCAACTTACATTAGCAGTTATCAAAACTGCTGCCGAGCGAACAGCTGCATTACCACACAGCTTTAAACACCTCCCAAAATTACACCAGCTATGGCAGGAATCTTATTGCCTATTCTTTTCTGTAACACAAAACCCCACCAAAATTGCAAGTGATACAGAAATATTCGACCTTCTGAAAAAACATGTCACTTTTTTGCTTGACACTTTCTGTAATAACATTTCAAAAGATCTGACAGGTTTGGCAAGCACACTTCACATCAAAAATCGCCTGGTGCCTACCATCCATTCATCTTTCAATAAATACTTGTAAAAAGTACAGAATTAAATAAACACCTCAGAAGTTGGCCTGACATACCAAAAAATACAATTCTCCAACAAACTAAATACCAAATCTGAAGGAAAGTAATCAAAAAGAAGGCAGCACTGAAGGCAGCCACTGGGAAGGCAGCTGCTCAGAGCACTAATGAGTTCAACAGTGACTGACACTACTATGTATTATTCTTTCAACATTCTCTCCTTTAAGTAGAGATATGCACACACACACAGAACACACTTCCAAGATGGTAATATATGAAGACAAATCAATAATGAAGTGATACTTGACCAAGGGCAGTATTTTATGGAGATTTCTGTCACATCCTGCAGGAGACTTCACGGATTGACTAGAGAAGATGTGACCTTTGCTTGGTCTTTCTGCTACTTGCTACTACAACATCCACAAATGAACCAAATATATTCATTTGACAGCCTGGTTCTCATGAAATATAATGAAAGACTTGCAGCAAATTCAGTCACCTAACATAATGCCCCCACAACACATGGTCTCAGAGCCTGGAATTTCTGGTTTTGTATCAGCATTACCATGCAACAGTTTAAAGAAAACCACATCCCACTGAATTTGTGTGAGTCAGCCAGGTCAAAACCACAGTTCTATCTCAAAATACTATCATCTGTAATCCAAATTCTCTGCAATTTGCAGCTACTGAATTTTAGCAATCCCAAACACAAACAGCCCTGAAAAAGGTTGCTGAAAAAACCCCCTATATTCAGTTGAAATATCCCCACAACCCTCTCCTTCACCTCAGCAACTAGAGCTTGCCCTCTGAACTACACTACTAGCAGGCCATCAAATCTATGAAGGAAGCAGTAAACCCTCACAGAGTCACACACCCTGTGTCTAATACACACTATCTTCCACTGGCCACATCCTAAGCTTTATTATCACTTCCCTCCTATGGCGTACCGGTGATGAATTGAACCCTCACTTGCAGAGGTGAAGGTGGTTTATGTTCCCCTGACTTGTACCTCCCAGCACTTCCCCACTCTTCTCCAACAACTACTGTTATTGAATATTATGTCCCATCTAGGAGAAGCACCTTCAGACATCTGTAGATTTTTGGAGCTCTCTTTTGCTGCCAAGAATTACAGACCATATACAGAAAAGCATTCAGCTATGAGAAAACCAGTATGACCCCGAGTTTTTACGTCAGACCCGATGTTAGTTAGGATTTCACCTGGAGATAAAATACTTTCAGGGACTGAAATATTAATGAAACCAACAACAAAGGCACAGGGAGTGACCCTGGACAACAGCACAAATGCTGACGATGAGAAGGAGACAAGAACTGGATGACAAACCAGGAGATGGCCTAACACCTCCAGGCATGACTATCAGGCAAAGCATTCAGGTAATCAGACCACAAAACAGACAGCAAAGACTGCAAACAGAAGTAGCTCAAATTACAAGATTACTCTAGCTTCAATTAGCATACCTGTAGAGTAGTTCAGCTACTTTCAAGTACTGCTTTTTGCTCAATTTAACAATGAGAGTAGAGAAATTAGGAGTATCATTTAAGTCGTATCTTAAGCCAATTACAGAGACAAAAGGAGTCTGTTATCTCAGCCCAAACTACTTTGCCTCAGCATCTCCACGTTAAAAGCCAGGAAAATTATCTACGTAGGTAAACTCGAATGTTCCTCACAGGTGAACACAGTCCCATATTCAACAATAGCCTGTAGTGCTAAGTCAGAAATCTTCAGGGAGTTGACCTGCACATAAATAAAAAGGAGTAAATGTCAATGCAACCAAAATGGCCATTGGAGTTCTTTCAAATTCATTTTTACTGCTTACTGGAAACCAAGGTTGCTTTAAGACACACTGCAAAAACCCCAGAGGAAAGACACGCAACTCTACTAAAAATTCTATTCCAACAACTGCACTATTTTGTATATAGTATAAATATATATAGCTAAATCACTGAACTATCTTCACTATTACTTCTCTCTTCCCTCATTTTTTATTTTTGAACATGAAATATAAAGGTTTAGACAGGATTCATAAACGGTCTTAATAAAAAGATGTCACCAACCTAAAAGTTTTCAATAGAAACATGTTGCTGAAAATTAATTAGAACAGTCACATGTCATGATTTATTGAGACAGAACATCAGTTTTACTACAACCACTCTGCTGCCAACAAGCAAGAAACAATCTAGAGAGGAAATGAAGTGGAGGGATGAAGGAGCAGACAAGCGGAACAGTTTGGCAACAGCATGTGCCAAAAGGTTTTCATTAAATCTACCTAAAACTAAATATACAGAAGTCTGAAGAATCATTTCACACTGCAGTCTAAAAAAGCACTTTAATAGCTAGACTTCCAACCACCATTCAACAAAAAAACACCCTTCTGCACCAGATTATATGTACATAAGGCTAATTATTAGGTTAGTGAAAATTGAGGGGTTTTGCTACTTCCCACCAATTTCAGAGATATTTAATTCTGTTCAAGTTACTGATATGAAATTCTAAAGAACATGACACTCCCCTGGAAACTAAAACCCTTTCAAAAACTATATTTAATCTTATTTACATTTTATGTAATCTCCATGGATGAAGACTTAGGAAATCAGCACAGCCATCCTCTTATCATTGCTTCCATTCTGTGTGAACAATTCCATTCCAAAACTACTTTACTGAAGAAAATACGTGAAGTAGATTTGGTATTTCTCAATATATGTAATTCCTTTCTGATTAGTTAACTAAAATGAAGGGAGGGAAAAGAAGGTTAAACTTAAGATATGAGTCCAACTTATATCTCCAAACTCCAGTCACTTGATTTAGGCTGAAACATGTTTACACCACAGTCCACAGCAATGGTGCAAAATAAACAGCAACTGTTCCCCAAAAATCTCAACGAAGTGTTACATCACATAATTGGGCAAACTGAAAAAGGCAGCCCTTAAAAAGCACAAGTGAAATCAGTTGTAAATTCCCTCTCTCCCTCCTCAAGGAAAAATTACTGGCTTGCTCTTTGAAAACCTAGTTCAGCTTAACTAGCCTCCCCTATTTGATGTCACACAGAGCTCCTGCTCTAACACCTTCCCTGCTCTGTCCCCATCACTGTCCAGTAGCAGCACACAACCCAGCAACACATCCCAGTGCAGCACCAATCCAGGAATGAGAGCTGGATTCAGAATAACACAGCCAGGTCAGTCTTTGCATAGAAGGGAAACTTTGTGCAGAGTCATGCATACAGAAGGGAAAAAAAACCAAAACAATTCCTCTGCAACTACAAACATGACATGGAAACCACTGGATTGTCAGTATTTTCAGCTGTAGGTCTGTGTGGATACACTTGACCCCAGGCCGTAATTTGGTACAGGCTGACTAAGAAGCCGCAGGTTCATGCCCTGTGGTGAACCTGTGAGTTGGAAAGCTCCTGGCTCAGGTATAAGTGAGTGAAGGTGCCTCAGGGAAAATATTTCTAAAGGTGGTTTCAAAACCCAAAAATGCAAGGAATCAAAGCACATAACAAGATAACAGCTAAAACGAAGACACCCATCTGGTTTACACTATTGCCAAGCAGTCAACTACTTCACTGCATAAATATTCCTATCAGGATGGATCCAACCGGAGCTCTCCCTGAACTGCAGCTGAACTGCCAGGTGACTCTCCCCTTGAGCAGGGATGCCTCTCAAGGTTTAAGATTCCTCACTTGACCAAGAGATCCTTACACAAAGCAGAGAGATCCCTTGCATGTGACTCATTCTTGGAGACAGAATGATAGCATGCTGAGTTAACTCTAATGAAACATTGCCAATTCACATAGCTGCTTAATATTATTATGAGTATGGTACAGATAATTCCATTACAGATCAATTTTTGTCCAAGTCTGAGACTAAGATTGGATCCAGATCCACGTATTCTCCATGAGGAGTTAAGAAAGCAAGGAGGTCCCCCTGAACATTGTGACATAACATGAGCATCCTCCTTTCTCTTTGCATCTCTGGTCTACGTGTGAATCATTCTAACCTGATTCTATTTCAACTCTCCTGTGCATATTTCTTCCATTAAGTAATTAATACAGTGAACCTTGCCATCAAGCTTATTGAACCTTGTCAAACCTTTGCTAAACCTTTTTTGATTCCATCAAATTCATTTAGCTCTGTCAATTTATTATTTTGCCTCAGGAAAACATATTGCTGCTTCTCTCTTTTGAATGAGGTGCATATTCTACTCATCCACATCAAGGTCACATGCATTTGTGACTGTATATAGCAGTTCTGACTTGACAGCACACAGATGCTCACTTGTTGCCCCATTACCAACTTTCAACTATCCCAAACTCCTGGCAAGAAAGCTTTTACTCAATTACATGCAACTACTTTCTCCCAGGCTGAAAACACAGCCTGCCCCACAATAACAACTACTTTACTAATAAGAATCTTAGATAGTCAAAAAAACCTGATAGTAAGAACAATTTGCACCACTCAGCACCAGCAGTCCTGCCAAATTAATCTCTGCTGTGCTCACATTTTAAAATTACAAAACTCCTTTTTTCAGGAGCCTCCTACATTACACTACATATGTTTTTGTCAAATCTCTTGTTGCATCTTACTGAATGACTGAAAAGAGTCATAGTGGCTGATCAGCTGCCAGGTAAGTACTTTCAAATAAAATTTGATGCCATTCTTAATACAAAAGCAATCAGTCTGTTCTGCAAAGGTCAAACTCACTTGTAACTTTTTAAAGCTTAACAATTTCTGCTGTCATTCCCATGGTTACAATCATACTACTATTAAAAACAATTTGGGAATTTCTGATCTAATCCACCCTCCCACACAAAAATAACTCCTTTGTCATAACTGAAACTATGAACAGCTATAAACCAACAGCTTCAAAAGGAAAGTTTAAATTCTTCCCTTTTGAAATAAAATAGAACATGGGTATTGAAGAAAATAGGCCAATAATGACAATATTATAGCAAAATCAAATTATTTTAAACATGCTGACAATGTCTCTGCTTATCAATGGCACAAAGCAGAATGAACTGCCTGGAAAAAATAAAACTATGGAACACTGAACTAACTTAATGAGACAAATATAACTTCTCTTAGAGTCTGCTTCTAGTTCACCTTCAGGTTTTTATAGTATCTCAGGTCAGGCTTGTGCTCTCTCCTTTAGGTAAAAACCTTGCTTAAATATAGCAAAACAGCAAGCTTTTTTCCACACAACAGGAAGTAACATCAAGTTGTGAGATATCTATTAGACTTGAAGTCTAATGGTTCAAGTAACAGCTGAAACCCCAAATCTTCCTTTTAGTGACTGAACATTTAGGCTACATTTTGAACTTTTCCATGAAACTCCACAATCATAATAATGAAATGCTACAGGGAGATTTGGAAGAAGGAAAGTTATTATAGCATAACAGTTTCCTCAACTAGCAGATATAAGCAGTATGTTTTCCTTCAGTTACCAGAAGTACACAGCTTTAAAAAAACAGAAGCAAATAAAATTACTCAACCACACTAAGTTCTCTTCAGTAATGACCTAGAATTTATTTCAATGTCTTTCCTGCAAGTGTAGTTTAAAGACTTCTTCCATCTAGCTTTTTTCCTTGTACCTAATTATGATTAAAAAATCAATGGTGTGTTAAGTAGTTCTCTACTTCTCCACTTGTCTGTAGCCTTTTTTTTAATTTATCAAATGTTATGAACTGTTTGCGTACAGTCTTAACAGATGCTGCTCCTCAGCTGATAGTTTCTCTTACCTGACACCACAAATAGACAACATATGATTTAGTTCCATTTCTTCCTTCCCCAAAAAAAAATTCCTCTTGCTCATTGTATCTGAGACATCCAGATTACAATCAGAAATGCTCAAGCAAAAAAACAGAGGGTAGGGAAAAGTCCAAAAAGAAACATCCCAACTGAAAATCTGAACTACAGAGAGATGCATTTTTTTAACAGCCATTTCAAAAAATTTACTATTTCTCAAAATAAAACATTGTAAAGCAGTATTATTCATTCACTTTATGGAGCACAAACTGTTAAGTCTCTTTCCTAACACAGATTTGACATTTGAAGGTCACCCCTGCTCTGCAGTGCTCTTTGGTACCCTACTACCTGCCTTCACCACACTCCTCAGTACTCACACTGGTCCTGCACTGCAGCATTTGACAAGGTACCCTTCTCTGCTTTTCATTTCATTTCGAGCACTGAGAAGCAGACAGCATGATAAAAGAACAGTTAAAAAAAAAAAAAAAAAAAAAAAGAAGAAAAAAGAACAGTTAAAAAAAAAAAGAAAAAACCCACACTGAAAAAAAACCCACAAACAAACAAAAACCAAAAAACCCAGAAATTAGTTGGAGGAAAAATTTCTTAATAACAGACTAAAACACCAGCAATAATTTAAGACATATTCTTAGACTCCTTTAAGAGTAAACCTCATGCTTGCTGTTAGAACTGCAGAAGCCAGCTTGCCTATTATGCAGTCTCTGAAAGAATGAAAAAGCAGGTAACAATGCACAAAAAGAATTTCAGGAAAAAATTCAATAGCACGGATTTCAAGAAGCTGAACTTTCTTCCTGTGAAGGGAAAGACAAAAGGTAGTATCATTTTTTCCTTCAGCAGTATAGACATGACACAATTTAAGTGAACCTTTGAACCCACTGTTGGCACACGTGTACAGAGAGGTGGGAGGGGAGTGCACTAAACCAACTCACAAGTGTAAAGTACTCCTTTAAACAGAAGAGATCCATCCAAGAGTCCAAGACCTAACAGAAGACAACACCACCAACAAACCAAAAATGTTAAGTACAAAACAAATTGAGGCAATAAATAAATAAATAAATTGCCAGAGCAGAAATAGTTTTCACATTTCCAGAACCAAGTTAATTTAATAATTCTATTCATTTTCTGTTTAAAAGCAGGCAATTTAGCATTCTAATAATTAAATCCAGTTGAGGTAACTATTCAATGAAAGTTAAAACCGAACATGAGAGCTCAGAGTAGGTATTTTCAGTCCCGCAGACATCTGTTCCTGATGTCCTAACACCATCTGAAGTAAAAAAATATCTGTGAGAAACTGCACTATATTTTTGCCTATACCAGCTGCTTTCTCTATTACTAGTGACAGTTCCACTAAGCTTTCCAGCTCCCTCAGTTGAGACACCTATTTCCACCTCTTGTGTTCAATCTGTTCAAATGCTACTTCTGAAAAAATCAATTTTGAAGCTCAAGGGGAATAAAACCTACAAAAAGCATCATGTCATTAGCCTCCTCTCTGGAACCAGAGGTCACAGCTCATCTACCTCTAATTTTTAGCACCTGTAATATTTTCATATCTGATCTCCTTAATTTCAAATGGTTTCTTCTCCTCAGTCCATCTCCCATAGCACTACTCTCCCCTGCACTTGCTATCACAGTATCAAAAAGCAAGACCAAATAAATGGGAAAGAGAGAGATCCTTAGAACATGGAAAGGAGGACAGGCAGACTCGTATCATTTATCTGATCCTGCAGAAAAGCCTAATATTGCACTCACTGCCAACCTGTTTGTTCAGCTCAAGGAGCAAGACTATAGCTGGCTGCTGCTCAGCTCTTCTCCTCAAGGCTTTAATTCCTCCATTTAAAAACTAGCATGGAGAAAAGATAAGAACCTAAGTGATGAGCAGTTGTAAGCTGCTCCAGTCTGCTTAGACATTCCAGCTATTTTCTGCAGCTCGTCCCTTAACTCGGGGATTCCCACTAGAAACCCCGTGCCCAAGCAACAGCCATCTAAGCCTCCCACCAGTTTTCAGTCATCTGACTCCTCTACAAAAGGTCAAAGCACAGGGAGACACTTCCAATACTTTTCCCTCACAGACAGGAGCACAATGTGCTACAGGAAACCCTGAGATACATTTGAATAAGCTGCCAGCCTTTTGGTTCAGAGCACAGCAAAATTACAGTATCTGTCACAGCATTTCCTTTGGCCAACAGCATTTAAAGCACTGAATAGAGCAAGCCGTGCCATGCCTGCCACCTATCCCTGGGGCCCTGGGGCTGTGGATCAGCTCAGTACAGCTGAGCAGCTCTCACCAGTGAGCTCAGAGGCGCAGATGAACGCAGAGCTGAGCGCACCAAAGCAGCGCTGAGGGCAGCCAGCACAAACCACCGTGGCAAAACACTCCCGAGCATCGGGGAATGGGAGCATCGCCTGCCCGCACCCCCTGAGCGGCACGGGGCATGCCAGGACATAAAGGCTGGGAAAGCACTGGATTACCAGAAAGCTGCAGAAGCAAACTAGCAGTTTGAAGCCCTGACCCCCTGGCAAGGCCAGGGCAGCTGAACATGGCTATCACAACCCACAGGTTATCAACTGCTTACTGCAACCCATTCTCACATTTGTGAGCTCTGCTTTAAGATACTGGCTGCTCTCACAGCTTCTTATGACTATCAAGTCTAAATTAGTATCTTAATTAGAAAAGAAGGATAAGAGTACCAGTGCTTTTCCCAGCATAATTACATTTTCACTAGGGTTTTTACTATCAACATGTAACAACTGGGGGGAAAACCAGCAGTCCTGTTAGCAAGACATTTAATGACAGAAGAAAAACATGGAATTAGAAGTTTCTGGTGTTCCAGTCTCTGGCTGTGTTTTTCTCATCCAGGAGCAAAGAGACCCAGCTAGACAGAACTACTCCCAGATCAGGTGCCCCAGCTTTCACTTCTGGGGAAAATTATCAATTTTCCCCTAACCAGTGCAATTTGGGACTTGGGAGGAAAAGAGATAATTCTGAAACAAGCCTCAATAGCATGTTTGGATTAAAGTGGCCTCCCAGAGAGAAACAGAGAGAAAAGAAGGAATAGAAAAGAAAAATATGAACTACACATTTTATCAGCAGCCTCCAGATCCCTCGTACTATCTCCCTGATGATGACTTCACTTGGCATAGTAAACTGCATTTCATATTGGGTGTGGAACAATTGCAGATGTACTGTATGATGTCTGGTAAGTATTAAATGTATACAGAGACTTAACCGGACAGGACTTGCATCAGCATCAATTATAACTGTGGTTTTTACAAACAGAATATGGAATCACAGAAATGCCTTGATGTTGCCCTGTTCTTCTAAAGTTCTTCTAAGCCTTGTGATGTTTACATTTTTGTAATGGAGTTTCTCACGCACTTTCATGTAAATAATGATTGTTTTGCATTCCTTTCTGGAGGAAGAAAGAACTGATGGACTGTTGGTTTGACCAGTGTGGTTGGAGAGGTGGCAATTTCATCCTCCAATCCATGGTCACTTTTGGAATTCTATAAATATTGAGGTCCAGAAATAAATGTGCTCTTTTTTGCCTTGGACATCTCAGCGTGTGAGTGTCATTCATTGTGTGTCGCATTGTGACACCTTAGGATGTTCAAAATAGCTTGAAAAAACAAAAGAGAACAGAGGTACTGGCAACAGAAAGATAGACAAGGAAATATAGCATGATTACACAGTTAATTTTTTAAAACTTAAATTTTACATAGTGATCTACAAAAGGAAGTAACTGTATTAATAAAGATTGCCATACTATGTAAGATTATTTTTCTTTTTTATTGCAGTACATGTTATGTTAAGGACTGGTAAGCATTTAATTTATGTTTTTAAAATGACAGAAAAAGTTTCAAATGTATTCAAGACGACTCCTAGTTTGTTTTCAGATCCATTAGATTTCAAGTTGACATCTTTTCAATATTCAGAAGCTACTTTGGTGAAGTCAACTTTTTAAGAACAAGAACCTGTCAAAGAAAGATACTGACCGTACTGTATTACAATAATGCAATCCAATGAGGTTCAAAGCATAACCCCATCCCATCGATGGATTTTATTGCATAAATTTTGAATTAGCTGCCTTGAGTCAGCAGAGTTCTACTGAGGTTGTATCACAGTTCACCGACTTCTTTGCCAGACCTTCAGAGTTCATCCTTATTTTGCAATGCCCTGTTCTCAGCAAGAATCATTGCCAGGAGATAGAAACTCTTCACTGTTACTTTCTAGTCTGCAGCTAAAAACATCAAGGAATAAAAGACCTCAAGAAATAATAACCTTCCTGTAAACCGAAAAATTAATGTTTAGATTTGAAAACCATCTTGTAATCAATTAATGAGAGTCATTTGCAGACCTCACCATTACACCAAGAAAAGAAAAACTATATATATATTTAATCTAGCAAACATTTAATGACAAAAGATGTGGTCAGTTAGAGATCCAGCATCTCTAACCTCAGGAATGTTAAGCATCACATCTGATGCTTCAAATTTTGTGAAGTACCCATGGTGTTTTCAGATGAAAAATAAAAACAGATTAAAAAATTTAAAAAAAAAAAACCCCTTTGGGCTTGTTAAGAAGACACTATCACCAGGAAATATGGTGTTAAAAGTTTAAACAATAGAACAGTTGTGCTACAAACCAGTTTTAGTAAGTATTTTTATTGAGTAATGTATTGCAATACTGACAAAGACATAAGCTCATGAGTGCAAGTTTTTTTTTTCCTTTGCCATTTCTAAAGAAACAGAAAGTGAAATAGTTTGTAACACCTTTTATCAGAAGTGTGCTTATCTTCATCAATCTAGGTCACTAGAGTTATAATGTCTATACTTCTGTATAGTCTGAGAATGCTTATTATAATGTCTATACTTCTGTATAGTCTGAGAATGCTAATAGCTTAATGCTAATAGGCAGAAGCTTCTGTATTCAAGAATCTGTCTTTCTGATACCTGCCTCACATTCATTGAGCTATTTTTGGCTTGTGGACACATCTACATTAATCATGTAATTTATGTGGAAGGAATTCATAGTAATAAGATCTGATTACTACTAGCCAAAGGAAAACAAAAATTTTAAAGGTCATTTCCAGGAGAAAAAGATACATACATGATGCTAGGAGATGCCACTCCTCAAACCTATTCTTCATTTCTTCATTCCTCCATTCCACTCTGTACTTCTTATATAATTAATTGAGGGTATATTCTCTATAGCTCTTCTAGATACAAAGTATTATGATATATTCTAAGTGAATACATGAAATACCAGATACTTTCTAGCAGGCAGACTCCTTCTGAATACATCTATTTCAACAATAATTTTTGTGCAAGTTGATGGAATAAAACATCTGGTTTTAAATTTGTTCTGTCATTTTTTACAGCAATGGTTATAGGAGCTGTTATTTTCACTTTCAAAATGCAGATAATTTATCATCTAGATTCTCAAACTTGAACCACATGAATGTTGGCATTTCTCCCAACTGTAAGTTCCATTTAAAATATTATTTCATCAGCAAAACCCGTTGGACAAGAAATATTCATTTCACTGCCATATACAAGGAAGGGGCTGAGAACTCACCTATGTTATACTAATGCCATTTTTGTGAACTGCACATACTTCCTATATATAGGGAGATAAACACACAGAAGAAAAAAAAAGAAGCAAAAGGCAAGTTAAGGTCTTACTTTGGCAATTTCTGAAGTACTCAATTTTATGTCTTCCCTTCTGTTCATTCTTCCTAGCATTTGAAATTTTTCTTTTTATCCACAGTCAAAAAGTTCCCAGTTGGGAAGAATGAACATATCCAATGCAGTATTTTCTTTACACATCATATGGGAGAAAATACGATATACAAAGAATCTTGACAACAAGATCAGCATGCTAGTTTCCTTCCAGCTCTTCTGAACCCAGCTTGCTCAAACAAAGTTTTGCAGAAACCAGACCTTTCTTACATCACCTTAGAATAGTTGGAACTTCTCAACTTTCTGTGCCAATACTTCACAATGCAATAGTTTTTCCCTTGCCTTTACTATTACAACTAATATTTCATTCACTGAAATGAGAAACTTAAATTTCTATGTTTGGTCTTTACCCTGTCAGCTGATATGCAGCAATCTTTAACAAGTATCTTGTCAACACTGTCTCTTAGAAACATATGTATAGAGTCCACAGAACCTATAAGAGGGTGGTTTCATCAACATGTTGTAAGATATGCAGAGCATTAACCTTGATCCTTCTGAAGAAAGAGTATTTAGATTGCTGAGCAAACATAACTTCTGAAGACCTTTATACATTAGGCTGCTGCTTTGCACACAAATATGCATATATATATTTCTAGAAATACTATTCTACAAAAATCCAGATCATTAGTGTTCCAATCAAAAATGAAAAAAGAATACTTATAACTTTTAGCAAGAAAATAGTTTAATCATCACAGATGCTTGAACTCCCATATAAACAATACTGTGTTTAAAAGGGCAAAGGTAAGTCTGGCACGTTAATATATATCCAGGTGGATACTGTCAGTAGCTTCCTCTGGCTGCTATTACCATCCTCTACTTGCCTGAAATTAGCTCTGCTACAGAAGGTGGCAACAGGAAGAAAGCAAAACCAGAAAAATCCTCATTACACATTCTGCAATTTAAAAAACACTACTTTCCTCACTACTTCTTGCGTGCCATTCTTAATGGCAGTATTAAAATGTATAAATAAGAGCAAATTCTCTCACTTGGGTTTTCAAGACTTCATTCTGAATTCATGTTATACAACTTCCAGACTTTTTTTAAAGAAGTAAAGGTCTAGCCTTGTGCTGTCCTCCACTGAGCATCTACTTCTGTCTCACCCCTGTTTCTTCCCTTACACAGAATCACAGAATGGTTTGGGTTGGAAGGGACCTTAAAGATCATCCAGTTCCACCCCCCACGCCATTGCAGGGGACACCTTTCACTAGAGCAGATTGTTCAAAGCCTCATCCAGCCTGGCCTTGAACACTTCCAGGGATGGGGCATCCACAACTTCTCTGGATAATCTGTGCCAGTGCCTTGTCACTCTCATAGTAAAGAATTTCTTCCCAACATCTCATCTGAACCTACTCTCTTTCAGTGTGAAACTATTTCCTCTTGTCCTGTCACTACAGTGTGCTTTGCCTTCATCAGTACATCCTCCAGACACTTTAACCCCTTTTCTAAAGCTCTCCAGCCATTCTACTCTTTCTTTCCTCCCTTGTTCTATTGCCAAGCTATCCCTTCCTTCTACTTGCATAATAAAAATAGGATTAATTTTGATACACTCACACAATGTAAAACAAAGCTCACTAAGCTGGTAAGATAAAACAGGAGGAAAGCAGAGAAGCAAAGAAAGTAGAGACAAAACCCACACTACACTTTATGATGTGGAAGACAAACCTTTCAGCTAAAAAACAACCAAAATAAAAACACCAAAACCAAACGAACCACCCAACCAAAAATGCCAAATGCTTGATGCTTCCAGCAGTGAATAATCTGTTTTGCTCCTCCATTGTGCTGGTTTGGGCTGGGATCAAGTTAATTTGTCTACACCTTGGTACCTTCTTCACGATTAAGCTCATTATTTTCCTCCTATCACCATGATAAAAGCACTACACAGAAACTTGACACAACTCCAAATAATGGCAACAGACAAAATCAGCCTTTTCCTCTGCTTCCCTCCTCTTTTTTTATCATTTCGTAAATTCAAGCACACAAATAGCAGAATGCCTGGTCTCGTCTGCATTTGCTTAAACAAGTCTCCTTTTACTAGAAAAAATTTTCTCCATATTCCAAGGCTGGAAAAAACACACACACCTTTCTCCAGCTGAGGTTTAAACACACTACACTGACTGCAGTGTGCAGATTTTCTCACAGTGTGCGTGCCTTACCTCAATGAAAGATGTAGCAACCAACATAGCTGTAAGTGGAGTGTGCTTCACAATTCTGTATATAAGGTAAACACTGAAGCTTTATCAACACACAGCCCCACCTTACATTTATGTACTTCCTGTCTCACCACTACTCTTGACTGTGCTCCAAGTCCATTCTCAAGCAAATCAAATAAATATCAACTTATTTTATAAAAAACCTTGTAAGCCTCACTAAAGGCACACCAGATGAAGGCACAGATCTTAACCCTGGAACAGATAACCCCTGAATGGCTGTGCAGTTGAAAAAAGCCATTTCCTCAGTCACGGAGAAATATCTACTTGATACATCAACTTGTAGTAGTAACTTACTCAAAAGCACAATAAAAGTAATAATTTAGGGATTTCAACTCAGAACCATCCAACTGACAGCCTGAGATCTTTTCAGTCCAGTACCTCTTCAGGCACCTACAAATGCTGATACCCAACAGCAACCACATTTAGCCTGCAGGAAGGTCCTAAACAAGCACCAAGCATTTAGCAGTTAGTACTACACATCAGTGTATACCTGTCTTTTAAATTTTGAAGACTCATACTCCAATTTCACTGCAATTTTAACAAAAAAATGCCACCAACAAAGTTGTTAGGTTACACCACGAATGAGAAAAAAAAGGTTAAGGCTCATCAACACTTGGTGCATCCAGCTCCTCTTCATCAAAAACAATGGACAAGAAACCCAAACCACAGAAAATTACACATTAAATGCACAGAAAAACAGTTAAAAGATGGAGCTAGCCTCAAAATATAACTAAATGAGGTTATTTGAGTAAATGTATTTCTAATAGGGTATTCTGGCAATCAGTACTTGGCTTTGGAGTGCTTAGCAATGACCTACATGGGAGGAAAAATTTCCATAAAGACTGCTGATGATATGAAAATAGGCTATCATCAGCCAACATCATGCTTTCCAATACTGTCAAAATAAAATTATATATCTAGTGACAAAAAAGTCATAATTACAAGATACAGGATTCACCTGGAAAAGAAATGATTCATAAAAATTCACGGTAAGGAAAAGCTACTGATTATTTTGGTCAAATAATTCTTCCAACTAATAATAACTTTCCTCAACTATATTTTAAAATTATTATCTTCCTAAACAAATAACTAACTGCTATTTTTCTCCCCTTAAAAAACGAGGGCCTGCATGCACCATGAGAAAGCCCAAGAGAGATCACTGGGAATATGCAAAAACACGCTAACTGTGGAGAGAGCAGTCTGTAGGTCGACAGCTACCACAACAATCCTTCCCAACACCTTCCCAGACAAAAAAAAAGAAAAAAAAAAAAAGGTAGTGAAGTGCTACCCTTCATTTTGACACTTCTGGCACTCACTTGGGTAGTACTATACCATATGTTCCTGGATCAAGTAGTATACTGGATACCAAGAGAAAATGACATACCAGAACTAGGATGTTGCAGCTTAAGTAAATAGAAAATAACAAGAGTGTGGGTATGGAGATACCTGTCTAGAGAACCCAAGCACAGAACATGAGGTCTCAGTGTTGGCCTGTAATCAGACTTACAATTAAACTTAAGAGGCAAAACCAACAACCTAATTTTTAAAAAATAACCAACAAAGACCTAAAAAGCTACTGGTCTTTGAACTTTTTAAGCAGGGAATATATATTGAGTTGGAGCAAACAGAAAGCATTATCCCTGTATTCGATCCTAAGTGCAACTACAACTGAATGTGTACACAGTTCTGCTGTCCCATGTAAATAAAAACTTTGAAACACTGAATAATCATCAGGACTATCATAAATTACCAAAGTTACTGGGAGAGATGACTTGCAGCAAGAAAACTCCATTGATCTAGATACCCCAAACACAGATAAAAGATAACCACTTAGCCTGCCCAAAAATAATGAACATAGAGCCCAAATGTAATATGAGGTAACTTCAGTCCAGCATTCAGTCCAGAGATTCACTGAAGAGTTAAAGGCTGATACATACTAAGTACAACAGGTAGTTTTTTAAGTAGTGATTAACTCTTGGCAAATTGTTCCCATGGCTATGATGAAGACTCCTCTATCACCAGAAGATAAATCCTCAGATCAATATCCAAAGAGAAGCACAAGTCTAGACACAACAGAAATCATGGAAAATACTATGGCTTGTGCTATAGTAGTTAAGAATCTCCACCCTTCAGCTTTAAATTACCTACAAATTAAATGCCATCTTGGAAAGTGCAACAGCACTTAGACAGCATTTACAGCAACATTTTTATATGCAACAGTTAAGTACTAACTTAAGCTTTGATTACTTTTCGGAACGTAATCCAGAGAGACAAACATGTCAGGAAGAGATCCACAAAAGCCTCCAAGATCTAAAGCACAACGTTGAGATACTTGTAAATACAGTTGCATTAGTTTATTATAGGGAAACAAACTGCATTTTTCAATGAACCAAATTCACTACTTTTTTCCATCATTCATTACAATACATATTTAACAAATATAGTTGTACATTAAACAGCTATCATTATGGCTTTTAGCAACCTTTTCACTTAGAAATCTCAGTCTTTTAAATAGATCATAAAGAACAAAGAGTATTAGGTGAAGCTAAAGACCAAATAGATTCTTACTGAACAATTGGTTTTAAACATAAAATGACTGAGAAAACTTTTGAATACTTATATACTCATAAAATTACTCCAGGCATAGTACTTAGTTTAACATCCTACCATCACTTCTCCTACATGAACAAAATCCATATTCATAAATTGGTGGGGCTTTTTAAATGAGCCAGCAAGTGCATGTGTGCTCCCTCTAACCACACTTATCATTGCCCTGCTAAGCACAGAAATCACCATTGGAAAAAGCTAGCAGCAAAATGAGCCAGTAATAACAAAACCCAGAGAAGGGCAAGTGCCTGTTTCAGTGTTAGTGCCAACTGCCACTTCTCTGCAATGCCTGAGAGCTAAGTGTGACATCTGGGTGAAAGGAAGACCACACTCTATTTTGACTGTCACTTCATTCCCTCTGGTACAAGACTGCTGCTCAGCTCTGAAGAGCACTCGCAAATCCCAAATATACTGCCTGGGTGAAAATGCCCGAGTCTCATCTGTTCCAAACAGATTTTTCCTACATTATCATCAAGCATCTTCTGCATTAGGTTATTATCCATTATATGACTTTATCCTCTGCATAGGCATAAAAAGCCCCAACATCACAGGACACAAGCAGCTGAGGAACAAAGAGCTTGGGTTACCTGCCTGGGAAGAAGAGAAATGTCCATGGCAGCTCTCCAACCAGAATCCACACCCCCCAGTGCAAACCAATTCCTTAACCACTAGACCTTCCTTTTCAATTTTAGCCTGAGGTTCAAAGTTGTCTTCTTGCAAACGTTCCCTGCAAGCACTACTGAAGGGCAGAGAATGATGGATTTCTCAGCCTCTCTCTTACCTTGTTAAAGTTTTTTCTCTGACTTTGCTGTTGGAAATGCCTTCTCCATTCTCCCAACAGAGATGGTTTAGAGGCAACAGCAAAAACTATTCAAACTAATCAACCAGCCTATCATTAAAGCAGTTAGGTTTAATCAGCCACTAACTAAACAAAGTGAAGGTACACCTTAACTTGAATTTTCCTACAAAGAAACTAAGGCTGTACATTTAAAAAGATTGATTCATTTATTTTTACTTTCATTTGGTTTTTAAGTGAGCATTAATGATACTTAATGTGGAAAAGTTTCAACAGCAAAAAGTGAAGGAAGGAGAGGAACAAAAAAGAAAGCTTACATTTCGACGTGATTATTTTTGCTACATAGATTTTAGGATTAAGAAAACAGATTAGTGCCTTAATCCAAAACAGAATTTATTAATAACTGACTTTTTGGCATTTTAAATTCCAAGTTTATTTAAGACTAATGACATATATCTTGATTTAAATAATGTAAAATATGCAGCTACTGAGTGTTTAGCACAGGAAACATCATTTGCTCCAGAGAACTAAAATGAGTTGGGTTTAAGTAGATTTCTTCCTTTTCACATTGCCTCCTACTACAACGAGAGCCCACAAGTGAAGGGACAACACAGTCTTCAGTAAAATCTATTTTGCAAGTAAAATCTTTAATAGAATGTTAGCACCATAGCATAAAGAAAACCTTGAAATGTTAAGGTTTCCACAATTCCTAACAAATTATAAGCAAGGTTCCAAAATTCAAGGAGGAGATGTAGAACAGAAGAAACAGAGAAACAGAATATATTGTATCTCCAGCTCCTTAAAAGGGCATCTCCCTGTTCACAGACTCCGCAAATAAATCTTGGAGGGTGTTACAACACTATACAAAGCCCTGGATAGACATGCCACAGAATCACACTAAGATGAAAAAATACACAGTAGAGGAGCTGGTGTTAATCTAATTCCAGTAAGAACACAAAAAATTCCCATTTCAGCAAACTCTGCAAACATTACATTAAGCGTGTGGCTATTTCCTCCTTCTCAGACACTGCCTACTGTTAGGCTATTTAATATGGCTAATATGGCTTATTAGGAATGTGGCTCATTTTTATACTAAAAAACCCAGTTTAATTCTCTAGGACAGATTTCCCTCTCAGCAGTTATACAGGTATACCCACACAACCACAGTCATATAGTTTGTTCAGTAACCATACCCTATTTTTTTATACTGGAAAAACGCCCAATTCATTGCTCCAACAACTTGACTGGTACCATTGAAGAATACTATATATAGTATTACATATAGTACATACTATACTGAAGAATAATAAGAATACTAGCAAGTACTAGAGGTGCTAACTACCCCAAAACTCCACAAGAAGATGTGTCAATCACAAAATTCTGTGAAAGACAAGTTAGCTGATTCAGAAAGAGGGAGAGGGAAGTTATTTCTGTGTTTGAAGATACCTTTGTCAATTCTTCTAGGAGGTCACAATCTGTTTCTCCGGAATAGACATATAAATTTCAAATAGTAATAATAAAAACGTTACACGCAGATTTTTGTGCCACAGCACAATACACTGTTGACACATTTTGTCAGCATGCACAGAAAACCCTCCCATAACATCTGCAGTCAGAAGCTCTGGGAGCCAGTGAAATCAACTCCTAAAGTGGCACTAAAATCTGATGGCTACCTGCTGCTTGGGACACTAGTAATAAGAAAGGGTCTTTCTGTTGTGACAGGAGTCAGACTGCAACTGCTCTGTGCAACTACACAAGAAAAGAGATCACAATACAGCACTGGAGAGCATGATAAAGATCCTGACTGCAAAAAATCCCCAGACTGCCCCAAAGTACACTTCTTGTTGACCTACAGGGAATGCAGCTAACCCCCAAAAGAAGACTGGTGGTACCCAAGCACAAGAAGTCAGGCATGATTCATACAGGCTGGTAACACAATACATTTCCCAACTGAGAGAGGAAACAGGAGCAGGCAAAATAATGTTTAAAAGAACACCTGGGCTACAGAACAACTTACACAGAGCAGTTCAGCTCAGAAAAGCAACAACATCCATCAGCTAGGTCTCCATTTATTGTTGTTACAAACCCAGATTTAAGTCCCAGCTCAAATGCAGATGATCCAGGACTTTATACACACTTGCAGGATAAAACCCTACATGTGTAAGCACTAAGTATTTTCAGGGAAAAAGCCGAGAGGGGGATGCAAACACTGTGAATTTCCCATTACCTTGGGCAAATGGGGGTTTTAAGATTTTTTACAACATTTTGCCAGTCTATTCAAAAGACAGGATAGTAATGTCACAGGCAGTATTTCAATAATTTCAAATTAATTAATGAAAAATAGGTCTCACATGACATAAGATGACACTAGAGACACATATTTGTCCATTAAATCCACATAACTCCTGCTTAAAATACAAGTTCTACCCTCCCATACACATGTAACAAGCAAATCCCAACAGAAATTATTTGTAACAGTACTTTAATTGAGAACACAATTACTTGTAATTTCGTAGTAAAGATAGCCAGATGCCCTACTGTCTCAGACCAGACACAAATGTTCTTATGTCAAAGATTCTGTTTCAGATTAAGCTCCACTCTCTCTATCCATACCTGAATAAATCCACAAAAAGTTACAGACTCGAGTAGAGACACTGCAAATGCCCAGGCCCCTTGACACCCTTCTCACACAACAAACTGCCTCAAAACAATGAAACAAAAAACCACCATTTCCTTCTGCTTGATACAAGGTGAGGAAACCACCGTTTCCTTCTGCTTGATACAAGGTGAGGAATCTCACTCATTTCCAGATCAGGTTGTTCCTGATCAACTAGAGAAGAACAAATGGATTTCTTTAGTAACAAACAAAAAATAAGAAGCAATGCAGCTGTCCAGATTGACTGATTTTGAGGCCTTCAATTACTTCTGTTAATGCTTATAAACAAAGTGTTATGCTTCAGTAATCATATTCAGTTCCCTCATTCAAAATTAGACTATCTTGCATATGCCTGCTAAAGAAACACTTATTCAGAAGTGACACTACTTTATCATAATTCAAATTACAGCAATTGCTTCAGACTTGTAAAAACTACTCTGCACACTAAGTGTTGGATAACCTAGGAAAGCCTTTCAACTTCAATACCACACAACAAGAGCTTTCATTAACTACATTTAAATTATTTAGGCTAATGGATAAGGAGCTTTAAAGAAGAACATTCCAAATCTCGATAAGTGAACTCTGTCAGTTTTTGCTTTATTTTCCCATTTTATTTATATTCATGCCATCTGGTTGTATTGATCATGCAGTTGAACAAGCTTGTGTTTTTTCAAATGAAGTAAATGCAAAACTAATTTGTCTGCTAACAAATACACTGCAAGTGCCAGCACGAAGTCACTTACAGACTGTTACAGAATGAGCTCCAATTCACAGTAAACACATTCCATAACAAATATCCAGAAGGCCAAACAGACAACCATGCTCAAACCCATGGATCACTACTCATTTATTGAACATTATATGGTAAGATCAACTTCTGTGAGCCTCAAGTTTCAACTGATCTGTTTAGAACTTGTATCAGATTCCACATCCCAAACCACAGCTACACACATCAAAAGAACAGAATAAGTGAGCAAACTAAAAAAGTTATTTGTCCTAAAAGCTGTCTCATAATAAACCACTTGCTCAAAAAGCCAGACTTACAGAAAATAAAACTGGCAATTGACAAAGCACAATAAAGAATTATTAAAAAAGACTGCTGGAAGTAAACCAACATTAGTTTCCAAGTGCTGTGGTAGAACTGTTTAAGTGACATTTGTCTTTTTTCCATCATGTTTTCAGGTAAAATTTCTTGGACATGAACAGATTATGCACACTATTTCCAGCTGTTAGCCTTATCAAAGATTCAATGTTTCCAAATACAAAAAACAGGCAGCTTTAGACCCAAAGATTTATAAGCAATTACCTCTCTTTTGCAACTTCAGATTACAACCCTTAAAATCAGACACAGTAAAAGCTACTGTCTCTATAAAAGGAGATGGAAGTATCAGGGGGAAAAAGGGGGGAAGGGGGCTTTTAATTTTTAGTCATGGATTTCAGTCCCACATTTCAGGTATCAAAATGTGTTTGTTTCTTAAGCAAAACTACAGGAGGACTACATAAACCAACAAGTAGATAAAAGTCTAATGTGCATCTAGAACAGAGCTACAGTAATCAAATGACAGCAAAAAGGCCTTCTCTAGGTCTCTGCTGAAGCAGTCAAGTTCCATGGAGATGTGTGTCTCCAGTTCATACTGAACTTGTAATTTATAGCTAGTACACCTATGCATGGCTTCCAGTGTATGGAATTAGACCAGCTCCTGAAATTCTCCAGCAAGTACTGCTACAGCAGTCCTAGCACTGATTCAGCACCAGAGCATCACTGGCATTTATGCTACACTGTCACTTATAAATGCTTTAAATTTACTGTCAGAACATCAAGACCCCAGCCATTCCCATGCTCTTACTGCTTTTGATCACCTAAAAAGTTTTAGGTGATCAAAAGCAGTAATTAGGTTTTAGTCTTTTTGTTTGTTTTCTTAAAGGTCTTTACAGAGCTTTATGACTAGTCCTGTACTTGTTCTCTCTATAGCATCTTCTTCTCTTTAAAATCACTTCGGTGCTGCTTTATACTGAGAGGTTGTGTTTTGGACACACAGCTTTGTCCATCCATTAAGACAACAAAGTTGAGTAACAAAAAGTAAAATTTAACAGGAAATCTCTTTTGCTTTCAACAGATCCCAACACAGCACTATTAACTCCACAGTCTGGCTCCAACTCTGTAAAAATTTTGCACTACAACTAGACCAAAACCAGACCTTCCTCGGGACTTCCACTGATGCAAGTCAGCCTGTCCACACCCAACAAATTGCAGGACCTGGGCCTGTCACCATATCAGCATAAATTAGGGCTTGTCAAGCAGATAGGACATAGCAACAGAAGTTATTTTACTGAACACAAAGGTAACTGTTTCCGCTGTCCCACCTCATAGCGAAAAAATAATAGTAATAACCACAAGCATGACATTTTCCCCCATTTATTTTGGGAGGCTCTCAGTTTTTCATTCTTCAGTTATCCAAGCTAACTTCACAGGAGACGGATACTAACGTGACAGAAAAAGGAGCTTACAAGCGGAGCCCTGTCATGCAGGGACAGCAGCATGTGCAGCCTCAGCCCTCCCCTGCCCCCGCCCGCACCTGCGGCGGCCGCACCGGGGGACGCCGCTCCGACCCTGCGCCGGGCCACCTCCCCGCCCGCCCTTATGCTAAACTCGGCTGGGAAAATAAACAAGTCAAACAAAAGCAAGGAGAGCGGGCGCAGAGGGGAACGGAGCCCGGCCTCGGGACGCGGCGGCCGGGGAGGGCAAAGCCCTGACTCACAGGCGGCGCGGAGAGGGGCGGCGCC
>VZRH01006476.1:311775-342257 GCA_013397555.1 Urocynchramus pylzowi
GCCGTGCGACACGGGGAGCGACCCCGAAGGACACGGTGCCCGGGTGTGGGGCGGGCGTGCAGACCCACGCGTGTGGCGGGGGCAGAGCGCGCACCGAGACCGCCTCCGGCCCCGGCGGCCGCACCGCGCCCCCCGTGACGCGCCCGCCACATGACAGGCACTCACCCGAGCAGCGGCGGGATGTGCGCCGGGACAGCGGCGGACAGCGGGCCGGCCGAGCCGCAAAGCGTGTGGCTGGCGCTTGCACAAGCTGTGCCCCGTCGCCAGCGAGGAAGTGACTGTCCGGGGTACACTAGACCGGCAGCACAGTTGTGCCCGCACTCGTGAGCTGGGTGCTGTGCCCAGCACTCAGGAACACAGTATTCTTGCTCAACCCACAGCAGGTAGTGCGTATCAACGTACCACATCAGTCATGTCATTCATCCAGACTTTACAAAAAAATAGTATAAGTCCACACCTCCTGAAAGGAGAGGATGTAACCTCAAGATCACCATCACAAGCTAAGCAGATCTTGTACAGTCAGCCCAGACCCTCGAATCACTTCTGTGGCCGTCCTTGCTGTCTTAGACAAGTGCCTCAGTTATGTTACAATGTGTATCTTCCCAGCATAACAGAGATGTAACTATTCTTCTTATCATTTTATAATTGTAGACCTGAAATGTAGAGGAAACGCCAGAGTCCTTGAAAAGTATAAACTGAGCCTTAGCTTTTGTGCTTTAACACTGTGGAAAGTTTTAACAATCCTTTGTACTAGAGATATTTTGAGTGTAGAGTATCACATGTGCCTTCTGTTCTGCACCTCAGAAGATACTCAAACTATCCAAATCCACACACAGATATGTACATTCCCCACATAAATCAGCACAGAGAGGAGGAATCCTAACTTAGATTCTCCCAGTTTTCTCTCTGGAAAATCCTACCATATGTGTTGTGGTTGGGTAGCTGAAATGTTGGGCAACCTGATCCTGAATTTTGGGTGGTTAAACTTCTCATGTTGTAGTTAAATACTAAGGCACTGCAGTCTGGAAACTTGAATTTTGCCAGGTCATGGGTTGGACTATAACACTCAATTCTTGCAGAACAGACAAAGATTACGAACTTAATTATTTTAAAAAGTAAAATATTTTAGAGTAGATATTTTTTCCACATTACTTGAGATGTTCATGAAAATTTCCAAATCATTGATCACTGTGGAAGGAAACTCCACTACCACAACATGAAAATCCTCATTCTTAGGCTCAACTCTACTTTTGTAGACCACAGTTTTCAGGAAACATTTAAATGAACACGGAATGCTCCTTTGGGAAGTTCAGATCCTGCTTGGTGGAGATAAAGATGAGACCCCTTCACTTGTCTTCATAATGTTACAATGATAGGCCAAAATTGTGGAACAATATGTTTTAATAAACTGTGTCACCACATCAGCCACTTCAATACATTTCATGTGTATGTTCTACATTATAGGTAATGAATGTAATATTTTCTACCTTCCACAGAATTCATTGGAAGATAAGTCTTCAGGAATTCCTCAGGAAAAGAAAGTGACGCCACACAAGAACAGAGAAGCCTCTCAATACACTGTACAATGAAACTCAAGTAGCAATGGTGCACTTATCAGGAAGTTTCTGAAATAAAAGGAGTAACAGGCTGTAAGTATATTATTATGCCCCTGGAGAGTTTTGCCAAATCATAAAACATGCTTCACAGCTGCTAGGAGGATTGCTGTGATGTGGTAACATAAGAACTCCTCTTGTAGGTTATAAACTAGTTAGTAGATGGGAAATGAAGCACAGGAATAAATGGGCAATTCTCAAATAGTGGGAAACCACTATGAGTTGGGTTCTGTGTCGTTCAGTATCTTCTTAAATCAGAATCTCTTCATTTGCCTATAGTTAAAACTAGAATCAAATGTGAAAAAACAGCAGAAGGATATCACAGTAGTAACTAAATCACTGATAAAACGGCACCTGAAATTTAATCTTGCTAAAAGCCAAAGTAATGTACATGGTGAGAAAATAACTTTTACTATGCAGGCATGATGATCTATAAATTAGCTACAGCCTCTCAAGCAAGAGATCTTGGAGACATTTTAAATAGTCCTCTGAAAACTCCATCTCAGTCCGTGTTCAAGGGTAATCAAACAAACAGCTGTGAAAAGCTCATTAGGAAAAACAGAAATAACAGCTTGCTGCTATATAAATCCATAGCACAGCCAGTATCTATAGAACCCTGCATTTATAATATTCTTTCAAAAAGGACAGAGTAGAAAGAGAAAAGTGTAAGTCCCATCTTTTATATGAAGAGAGCTCACTGAGCAGGGTTTTCAGTTGAAAAATAAACAACCAATGTATAAAATAATACTCAGGTTAATAGGAGTTATTCTTCACTGTTTCTCATGAAACAAGAACTATGGGGCAACTGGTTTAAAACAAGCACAAGAAACTACTTTCTCACATGATTTACACTCATAAAGCTCACTTTTATGGAGATGGCTTTGGATGCCAAATATCTAGAAGGATTTAAAAAGCAATTGTTCTTGGAGAACCTTTAAAGAAGGCTGACCAAAGTATTTTGGGTATATTTGAAGTTCAGAAAGGCTCTAAACTTCTGACTCCTCAAAGACTGTTTTTACTTTATTGATTAATTAATCTCTCCCCTGTTCTTAGTCTTTCTGTAAACACCTACTTGTGGAAGGAAAAAAGTGCTGGACAAGAAAGACCTTTGGTTTAACCCATGGTATAGCTTTTCATATACTAAGGATTCCTTCTTCTTGGTCAACCAGTGTGGTTGAGTCAAACATTGACACAGTTTGCAACATTTATATATTGTATTGAAGCAAAAGAATGTGTCATTCTTCTCATCCCCTTCCCTTCCTAATGGGTACATATTGCAGCCTAGCAGAGCTGGACAACCTTTCATAGCAATCTTGATATGAGTGAGCTCCTAACCTCATTTGTTTTAAGTTATAAATGGTCTTTAAAATTAGTGAACCTGTATTTGCTTTACTGGTTAAGGTTTTGTCCCAGTAGAGCTAGAGTTCAGGGTAATACATACTGACTGAGTCTGATGCAATACCACATGATGTATGCCTTGTTACAAGTATTCTTAATTACCTATTTATTAATGCAACCTGCATGATAAAGGTTCACACTGTTTCCAAGGTAACACAGCTGCTATGTTACAGTCCTCCTTTAGAATGTTACTTTCACTCTCTGACCATACCAAAATTTTGCTTCTTTAATTAAGAATCCAAAAGAATCATAATAACTCATTATTTATCCCACCTCTTAGAAAGCAAAACATCCGGTAAGAGAACAAATTCAGTACTCTTTGCTCTTATCAGGAAACAGAGACCTTTCTCTGTCCTTTGCTAAACTACACAATTTTAGCTTCTAGAACAAGGTCAGCTCATAATCCATTTGCTAACTTATGTTTCCTGGACACATTGGTTTGGGTTTCTCTACCATTTTAACACTCTCCTAGTAAATAGTTTTATCAAATTACTTTCCAATTTATTTTTATTTCCTTCCACCACCAGATTTCCAGACAACTTTGCACCATCACAATTGTATGGAGGAATTTAGCTAAATGGTCTACAGAAACAATTTCTGCCCAGCCTACATTCAAGTATTGAACATATTCCATGGAAATGCCCCAAGGCTTGCTCAGCTGTACCATCTCTTCTTTCTTGCCCTACAAAGTCCTTCTGAGACACTGCTTCATTTCGCTTGAGCTTTGGAGACTAAGTCCATCTATCACTAAACTGTAGGCAATACTTATGGCTAAAACATACCACTGTGCACTTCTTTCCCTGCTGTCTATAGGTCTCAGCACCAGAATGACTGGGACATTATCCCTAAAGTTCATCTCATGCCAGGGTAACACCTGCACCAAGCCTACTGTTACTAAGGCTTCCCAATTGTACACAGCAACAGGAAGGGAGTGAATGTAGCAGGTGGAACAGTGTGCACCAGCATGTCCTTCAGTCCTTCCTCAGATTCAGTGTCATAGGTTCCTGGGTTTGAAAGATTAAAAGAAGCAATGACTCTCTAATCTGGCTTTTTAAATAACATGGTACAAGAATTGTAATATTCTCTTTTATATAATTGTTTTCCTTAGAATTAACCAGCACATCATCCATGAGCAGCTGGCTTCTCACCTGACGATTTCAAGAACACAGAGAAACAGCCACTAACTCTGCAGTCTGCCAACTTTAGCTTTAGCTTTGCTGA
Source organism: Urocynchramus pylzowi (assembly GCA_013397555.1). Classification (NCBI taxonomy): domain Eukaryota; kingdom Metazoa; phylum Chordata; class Aves; order Passeriformes; family Fringillidae; genus Urocynchramus; species Urocynchramus pylzowi. The sequence continues at coordinate 316,008 of VZRH01006476.1, forward strand.
GCCAGTATCCATCTTATCCTCCCTCCGTGGTGCATGTAATGTATGCCAAACATGCTGCTTTGCCACACTTCATCCTGCTGCCAGCAGCTTCTCATCCACCAGCATAACCACCCATCTAAACCTCACTCAACTCAAAGCTGGTGACAAGGGAAATGGCCAAGAGAGACAGCATATGGCAAAGAGCACCCAAACTACCTTTACTGCCAGGAAGATTGAGCCTAGGAGACAGGCACTTGCCTGCAGGTTAATACACTCAACCACAAGGCACTGCATGTGGGCTAAGGCTGCTGCTGTCACAGCTAGACTTCTCACAGCTTGTTTACTCAGCTACAGTGCACTGCTCTGTAATTTCAGGTTAGACCGGTTGAAACAAAATTTGATCAAAATGGCTGATCCTCTGGAATACAAACTTTGGGATGGTTAGCTGGAGAAAACGCTAGTTTATATTATGCATGTTATGTATATATTTGCATTGGATGTCATTAAATGTGCATGAGGAAGTGATGTGCATGACAACCATGACGGAAGGCATTTTCTGCATGGCTAGAATCAACCCTTTGAACTGCAACAGGAAACAAATAGGAAGCCAGTACATAAAGAAATTAAGTGAGCATAAAAAACTAAGTGAGCACAAATATCACTTACACTATATATTTGTGTATTTTAGCTAATGAGAACAGCTTTATTCTGTGCCAGCTTATCTTTGAACAGTTTTTATAGGCAGTCACAAATACAGATCTTCAGAAAAAATTAATTCATACATTGAGGCCAGAAGAAAACACTGCAATTATCCAGCATAACCAGCTGGATAACAGAAACCCTTTTTGGTTTGATGTTGGATTACACATAAATGTCGATATACCAAATCTTAGCAGTCTACAGGCATTTTTACTGCCCATTTTTCTAGCTCTGTGGTTAAACATTTATGGACTTGAAACATATACTAGCCCACTAAAGGTCAAATTCAGATCCAAGACCAAACTGAGGTTACTCAGTGTTGCTCTCATATCTCAAACCAGTGCTAAAGCTCTTTTTTATCCCACTTTTTTTGAGAGCTGAGTGGTTCCAACAGAATCTGTCATATTTCATATTTATTATTCATAAGGCATGAGGCCATATATCAGTGTATTAACACCCAGATTTCTACTATGCACCACGCCTAAACTGCAAAACATGCAGTGATTTGGATGTGCAATGATATTTGCACATCCAAAAAGTACTGCTATAGAGCATTTATGCTGCAAAGTGGGTATTTATTGATAAAATAATGCTAGTTAATGCCACTTGGGTTCTGGTCTCACACTCCACCAACAGCAATTTTTGTAGTTGTTTGATATCAGCAAGCAATATCTTACAGATTAAAACCAAGTCTCATTCAAATTGGACTGGTCTCTAAGCTCGTTACTTACCTACAGCAGAGCTCTATTTCACTCACATTATCTTTAAAAATACTCTTTGTGTAATGTTAGAATCCAGCGCACAATAGGATGACAGTTAAAAAAATAAAAGGAAAGAACTATGCACTACAAATCAAAACCAAAACACAAACATTTAAGATTTTTTGGCACTGAGAAAAGGAGGAAAAGTTCAGTCAATAAAAATTTCCAACAACTACTTATGCAGAAACTACTTTTGATTACTAATTTCAGTCTCCATTCTGCAAGCAGATTCATCTACAGAAATCTAATTAAAACAAATACAAGTTTCTAATGCAACATAACTGCCTCCTTTTTCCTTACAAATCTGCATTGAGAACACTAATTTATTTCAATATGTGGGATTAAAATATATAGACATGACAAATGACAGAGTGTGTTTGAAACACTTCCTGAAGCTGCAGAACCTCGTATTAAAACATCCATAATGTTCACTCAATTTTTCAGGCAATGTTTTGGAAGCTGTGCAGACTTATACAGATTTCATAAGTTCTTTATGAGTACTGTAAATACACAGAAAAGTAAGACCTTTAGAGCAAGTCATGACACCTATATTTTAACTGCTTTTTACTATCAAAATAAATCTCATGTAAATTCAATAAACTACTGAAATATATTTTACCACTCGGTTCTAAATTTTAGCTCCTACCAATAAAAAACAGTCAATAAGCAAATAAAAGGGAGTAAAAGGCAGTAAAACTTGGGGTTTGTTACAGTTTGGGGGTTTATAGTTTTGGGGGGTCATACTTTAATTAAATGTAGACTATGTGAGGTGTGTAATCATCTCAAGCTGTGGATGACATCTTTTTTTTTTTTTTTGCCAGGGTTCACCACTGAGTGATTTTAAGTTTGGCTGATAACAGACAATTATATTAGCTTGTGAAAAACACACGAACTGAAATTTTCTTACATATTACAATAACTAAGATTAGCTTTTAAAAACCTAAACAAAACAAAACAAAAAAGGGATGTGCTGCATATTGCCTACCTCATGCAAATGTGTTCTGCAGGTTTACAGCTGATATAAGAGATAAGCAACATTATTTTCAACAGGATCCCATAGCACACACTGTTATCTTCCCTGATTCTGAAGAGCAGTTTAAACTGGGGTTTATAAAAGCCTGACAAGATCATTTATCCAATCCTCTTCTGGTTGTTGGACAGAAAAAGACAGCCATATTTTTTTTCTCCCTCTCCTCTGGTGAATTTGCTTGTAATGCTTACTCTCTCATATCATACTCAGCCTTGACAGAAGTATCCAGTAGAGATAACCTCAAATATGCAAAGAGCTGAATTATGATTCTGTCCCTCTGGTTTCTAAAACTCAGCTGTCAGCTTTGATCTTTGACTTTTGAGAGCCTGTTCTGCAAAATAGAATGTGCATTCATACATGGCTTGATATGAGTATTTGCCATTATTTCAAAGATAGAGACAAATGCTAAATTTTTAGAATAAGCACAGTATAAGTTCAGGAAGCAGCCATTTTCCAGTTTAACTTTTCCTGACCTTGGCCTTTTCCATAGAGGATGTCTGGAACAGGCACTCCTTAGCTGCAGTTTCACAAATCCAGACATTCTAAATTCTGAGCTCTGCCAGCTTCAATCAATCATAAACTTCTCCCTACTATACTGTGTTACAGCCTAAAAATAGGGCTATACTTTCAGAAAATGAGGCAGCATTAAAGCTATGAAAGTTGATAAAACAGATTCCAGATGCTACCAACCTGAAATGACAATGAGAGGAAGAATCTAAGAGTTTGCATATGCAGACAATTTTCTTCCTACTTTATAAGCTACACAGGAGGCTGGAGAAATTTGTTTTATTTTTCTGACATCCCATTTGTATGAAACGAAGGACAAACATTTAATCTTACTATGCTATTGGGGAAAAATGGAAAACAATTCTGGGGGACCTTGAAATCCTGATCAGGAGAGGTCAATCCCTGACTGCGAAGACAGGCATTGGATCTCTAAAATCACCTCACAAATATTTTAAACTGTCTTCAGAAATGAAAATTTAAACAAATAATATAACAAACCTTTGAATGGTCTCAATAAAAACTTTCCCTGTCCAAATATGTTCTCCATAGACTTCTCAATTCAAAACGCTTAATGAAAAACAAATAGAAAGGATCAGAGGTTTTAGTATAAATATCAAATGGAACAGGAAAGGTCTTCAAAAGATCATGTACTGCTTTTTTTTTTTTTTAGAAAACTCCTTGAACAAAATCATCATCTAAAAGCTATAAATAAGCTCATACACAGCATGTGCTTCATAAACTAGAATAGGGTCTTATTATGGGAAAACACAGCCCATACTAATTTAATCTGTTCCCAGATTCCTTCATGTCAGAAATAAAATTCGTACTGCTTTTAGTAGAGAAGGGCATAGAATTGTATTTCTGACTGGGAAAAAATGGGGTTTATGGGCAGAAACAAAGACAAGAATCAGCCAGCTGGAAAGAGTTTTAGATATTCATGTATTTTTGCTAACAACACTGAGGTCTGCCACACCACATTCAGAGCACCAGCAATGTCTTTGGCAGTTGCTATGGCCTTATTTTTGCCAGCAAGTTCTGTTCTATCCAAGTTTAGACAACACTTCTGATAGCAACAAAAGCGGCTGGTCTGCTTTAGAAATCCCAGTGGAGATGGAGCTGCTCCAGTGTCAGCCTAAGAGTGTAATGGGGAGTTTGCCAAAAAAGGCTAGGTTAGATGAAGTCTTCAGAGGCTACACACAAACCAAACGTGTCAAAATCCTGGCAGTTAACTGCCAGGAAGTTTATAACCCAGGGAGAAAGAGAAGACAAGTCTCCTGACATAACCACAGCATTTTCTCACTTTCATAGAGTTTCAGAAGGAAAAATGATGTTGTTTGATGATGCAGTGCATCAGAAATAAGTCAGAGGCCATCAGCCACAGGAAAGTGTTTCAAGGTAATTTGAATCTTAGGAAAATATTATAAAGGGAAACATACATAAGCAAGCCAACCCAAGCCATCACACAAGAAAGAGAAGGTTTTAAGGGAAAAAAACAGTATTCTCTGCATGAAAGTAAACTGATGAGCTGATGCCACAGGTTTTAAGTTTATTTTTCTTTAGTTTAGTAGTTTTGAAGGAAAATCGACTCCTATTTTTTGCACAAACACAAATTTTATGCATAACGATTCTGACACATTCCTTGTACTCAAGTAAATTTTCTTCACAGAGGATAGGAAGAGTGTTTGTGCATTCAGAGGTACCATGGCCTTATTAATTAATACATATAGGAAAAAATCTATGAAATAATTTCTTTCCACTTTGATTTTTCCTAACATGTCCCTAATATATAACAAGCATAACTCTATGAAGTTGATTAAATGCAGTATGTGTCCTTCAGGCATGTAAGTCTTGATAAAAGAAAAAAAATAAAAGTGAAGGAAAGGTAGAAAAATACTCTTGTATCAGCCTCTTTCTTGGGAAAATTCTCCACTTTAGTTCAAGTCAAAGGTTACCAACCTCCTATTTGGCCAAGAGCAGTTTGCTTCAACCAAGACTGGTTGATAGAAATAAACAGTGTAAGTTCACAGAAAGGGGGTGAATATCCATTTGTAACATAGAACCAAGGCAGTATATTTTTCATTTACAATCTGTAACACAATGCAATTAATGTTTCTCCCTAGAAGTAAATAGAATAAAGCTCTATTTTTCTCTGCCCTTAGCTATCCAGGAATACACTCATGGAAGGACTGACCAGGAAGCACACAGCTTCCTGTTTCACTGGTGACTGAATTTCCTGTGCATTCCCTTTACTGTTAGTGGCACCCTTTGGGAAGAGCTGGGCCTTTGAAAAAATTGTGCTACGTAATGTAGAAGATAAAGAAATTCAAACCCAACTAGAATCAAAGTACTTGATGTAGTTGATCTCTGCTATGCATCCTGTTTGCCAGAGTCTACCTAATGTCACATAGCATCAGAAATAAAATCAAAATACATATTTTAAAGGTTTAATCACAGCTCTTACTCTTTAGAAATCCAGCAGACAATGGCAGGAAGTTCAAACACTGTTATACAGCTTACACAAAAGCAATAGGTATTGTTGAAAGTAAAAATGACATTGAGAAGGTCACCTTTTTACAGTGGCTGGTGCTGAAATATATGGTACAGTTAGGCATCTCTTGTTAATATAGATCAAAGGAGGCAGTGAAACTGCAGCATAGAAATGTAAGAAGTAAAATTGTGGGTTTATCTATGGTATAGGGTACATTAGATTATCTATGGCTGAATGAAAAAGGTATAATTAAATTTGTTTTCTCATGAAGGAAAAGAATATTGAAATGCAGGGCACAATCAAAAAGCTTCAGAAAGGGCTTGAAAGACGGGCAGATGTAGAATTAAATCTGGGCACATTATTTAGACCTAGCTCAAGATCTACGCAGTCCAGAGCAAGGCTTCTAGCAGATGGATGGCAATCTAACTCAGCAGACATGAGTGAAAATTCAAAATGTCAGTAAAAAGGACGACTCGGGTATGAAGCTCAACTCCGCAGGGCACTAAGGAATATGCTTACAAAGCTCAAAATCAAAGTCAAGCAAAATTCCACATGAAGCCTTGCATTCTGTGATAGCCAGCACAATCTAGGAAAACATATCATAAAATGCATGTAGGAAGAAGCAAAACATCTAATACATTTTGTCATTTTGCAAGGGTGTACCAGCATAGCGCATAACATCAGAAAGGAGACAATGAGGGCCTCATTAAATCTAATTAATTCCTCACAGGAGTTCTACCAGGAGATGAATGGACTGCCAGCTAGAAAGCAAATGGGAAATGTATTGCTTTGTGCATCAGTGTTCAGATTAAAACTAATGTATTACCAGAACTGCAGAGTTTCTAATAAAAAGCCACTAATCATAGAAGTTAAGCAATAGCACCTAGACTTCACAGTGGTTAACTCTCCCCACAGATAATAATACATTAATTGGGTTATATTTCTATAAATTATAACCGTGTCAAAGGAAAGAAAAGCCCCAACTTTTGGATTTAAATTAATTCATATCCTTGGTCTTACTAAGGAGGCCATGCTCAGATGCAAAAGGGAAAGCAAAATAATCCAGATTATTATGAAGACATCCCCCTGGATAAGTATAAAAGTTCTCACAGAGTATTGAAAAGAGCTGGAAAAATTCAAGAACTTCAGATTTCATGCCTCCAGAAAAGTTCCCCTTGACCTACCATAGCATGAGAAAAGAACCCAAATGCATTATTTTGGGAGCCACAGAGCAATCAGAAGAACCAAAAAAGCAAAAATATTTCAGCATCATTGAAAAAAATATTCCACTTAGGCATGGATTCCAAAGAATTCAGCAAATATTTAAAAAAGAAACATGTTCCATTTCCTCAAAAGGGAAGAACACTCAGGGAATGTGGCTGATGCCAAGGATTTTTCTTCACTGAATGCATACTCAAAATTGCCTGTATTCATCTGCAATAGGCCATCCTACAAAGCTTATATATTTCACTCTTCCCTGTGATTAAAGGCTAAAAAATATTTTTCTTTAATCCAATATTCTAATTAAATTTCCAAGGTTTAAAAGTGCAAGAAAGTGCCCAGTTAGTGTGGTAACTAATGACTAGGAAGCCAACTTTCCATTACATTATAATTTGGACAGCTCACACACTTCAGAAGACTTCTAATTGTGTTACTGATGATAAATGTTGAATGGTCAAAGCTTGTGTGTGTTGTGCACATTTTACTGCCCTTAAGGCCAACACACTAAACAGTTTAAAACATCCAAATACTCTTGCAAACTTGAAAGTTAAGCCATAAACTACTAAATTCACAGTTATTACAGCAGATTAATTAGTCATGCTATGCAGTTTATGGGTGCACAGACAAAAAACTGACAATGCATCATCTCTAGTAGCAGCAAATAGGAGGATCTGAATGTCCAAGAAAACTGGTAACATTTCTTCTGAAAGATGCAGCAAGTTATATAGCAGTTAAGAAAATAAATACAAATAACAAGAGGTTTCATTATCTTCTGAGTTAAGCTATTTTTCAGTACAAATGTTTTCTACACTATTTTGTTATCCATTCTTATGTATTAGGGATAAACTAGAATATCAAAGCAGAGGAGAGAAGTTTACAGAGATGAGGATAACTATAGAGAGGATAATCGCTTTGTGCTAATAATTGAAAAGAATTTTCCTTTCTAAACTAATGGATACAAATTAGGCTATCAAACAGTGATAAAGCCTGTCCTCTACATAAAATCATAGCTATATTCTTTTGAGACATTACTTTGTGGCATGCTATTGATTCGCAAAGTGGTTTTATGTAAATGAAAGTGGATTTATCCCTTATCTTCTACTGAAGACATCCACTGATATTTACTGATATCTGGTGTTATCTATTGATATCTGTCTACTGATATTTACTGGGTCTATTTCCTATCAGTGGTGGCCAAAACTCAGCCCTTCCTCACCCTATTTATTGATCAACACAATTGCATCTTATAAGCCCATCCTTGATGCCTGTAAAACCCCATCTGCAAGAAATAAGTTGAACGAGCTTTGGAGATGAATACTTCGAGTTCCAGAACATTATTTTAAGTCTGAAAATCACATTAGTATACATAAACATTACAAACAATGAAGTATTTTTTTTCTATCCAAAATTAAAGAGCAGGCTGCCCAGGTGAGTGGCTGAGTCACCTTCCCTGGAGTTACCTAAAAGGCATATAGATGTGGTGCTTAGGGACATGGTTTAGTGATGGTCTTGGCAGTACTGAGTTAATGGTTGCACTCGGTGATCTTAGAGGCTTTTTCCAGCCTAAATGATTCTATGCTTCTATTAAAATCAAAACTAGTGATGAAATTGGTAATATCACCAGAGTTCATCATTATTTTTCCAAGCACTTGTGGGTATTTTTTTTCTGTTGCTTCTCCTGCACCCAAGTAGCCAACTAAGGCATCACTCAGAAATTTGGAATTCAGAGCTCTTTTGGACATACCTCTGTTGAGCAGGGGCCTAAGTTGGCTGCTTAAACCTATGAAGCTATCCATAAACTACAGATTTTTAGATTCTTGATTTTACTAATGAAGGATGTCCCAGTCTTTCTTAAACATAAAAAATGGAGACTCAAATTAAGTCCAAAGTGGGATACTAATTCAACTCATTCATTAACTTTAAGAATCACAATAAAAGGTGACATATTTACTGGCTATAAACTTCACTTTGTACCATGTCTTGTTCAGTAACATTTGGTCTAATGTTTCTTTTGTCTCTATCTTGTCTCTTGCTCTGTCAGTTTGCATACAAACTCTGTAATCCAATAAAGTCCCCATATGTTTGAACTTCAGCTGCATGGGACAGGTTTATTGCCAGAAAACAGCAACTCCCTCTAGTGCCAAAGGCGATTCCTCCCTTACGGCACACTAAATTAATCTCCTGTGAAAGTCATTCATTGCTAATTAATGTTGTGATCTTGTTAAAAAGTACCATTCTAAAGTCTTTTTCCTGTTAGTGTGTTTTGTTATATCTGCCAACACAAGTGTTAACAGGAACTAAAATTTAATAGAAACAAAAATAACTTCCGTGTTGTCAAATTAGGACACACTTGGACATTGATGATATTTTTTCTTGAAACACATGACGTTAAGCACACTGCAAAGCTTTGGTTTACATACTCAAACCCTCTCAGACTGGCACGAAAAGCTGGCTCTCTGCCATCTTTGAAAACTGTTTCAGAACCCCGTGGCTTTTACAATTTATGGCAAGTGTATGATTTCCTAGCAAACAACCACATTGAAATCAGTCACAGTTACTCTGGATGCTAAATTTGTCCTAGGTGTTGATACTCAGCAGGTTAATATGCATGGAATCTACCACAGAATAACAAAGCAGAAAGTTGCAAGCCTCATGGGAGTTTGTATCCTCTGAAGATAAGATAAATAAAACTTCTATGCCCTTGAGTTATAAACTAGCTGCTGCAGATCAGTTCCACTAGGGGCATTCCATGCTGGCTTGGTGTGCTGATAAGCAGGTTTGCATGCTGCTGGTACTGTTAGACTGCACATACTGGGTACATGAGTTACTGGAGTTGTCACACTCAATGCAGAGAAGCTTTGTGTACATGAGGATTGCACAGCTTGCTTTGTTTTCTGAGGCACAGCAATGGAACAGCATGAAATTAAGTGGTAAAGGCAAAAAGCCAGCACAATGCTGGGAAGAAATAAGGTTACACCTCATTAAAGGTGACCAGAGGCAGCAGGGAAGCTGTTCTGCCTCCATCACAGAGGGGGGACTAGCCTGCAATGCTAGATCTGCCCTCCATCCTTTGCTAAGTTGAATGAGTGGAAAAGAATAGGAGATAGGACTTACGTGAAACGTCTCACTAGAAACTCCCATTACAATAATCCAAAATTAGATAATGACCTGATCTCCAAAAAAATCTGGTTTTAGACCTTTAAGACATAGGGTCACTTACCATGACCTACAATACAGAAAAAGGTGAACAGGAAACAGGCAGCTGCCCAGCTGTCTTTGGGTCAGAAGCTGAGGTACAAGCTGTCCCTTCTGCAGTGTATGTGGTGACCACTTACAAAGCAGACAGGCACAGGGCAATGTCCATGGCCTGTACAGATCAAGAGCAGCAACATCTATATCTGTATGCTGCAGAGTGGCAGAGTTCTGTACAGTGAACCAGCTAAAATAGCACAAAGTCAGCATTCAGAGCATTAGGATGTCTACAGAGCAAATAGAAGGGATACAGAAAGTGGGGCCACGAAATGACATGTCTATCCCAGTGCAAGTGCCAAGTGCAATTCGGCTTTCTTACTCCTTCAGCCCATATTTTTTTTTTTTTTTACCCTGGGATTACTGACACCCTGTGAGTCCCAAATAGTAGAACTACTGCAGACAGTTTGGCTTTACACAACTGACAGTCCACAACCTGGTGTTCATCAACCATCTGGGCTTGGTAGTCAGCTCAAAGGCTCACAAACTTCTTTCCTGCCATAAGAAAAACAACAAAAAAAACAAAACCAAAAAAACCCAAACCAAACCAAAACAAAAAACAAACAAACAAACAAAAAACACCAAAACCCAAAAAAACCTACCAAAACCAAAAACCCACCAAAACAAAAACAAACAAACAACACCCATTATGAGAAGGTTACCTGAGATTTAACCAAGTAACCAGCCTGACTGCCCAGGTGGAGCCATGGGACAAGGTGATCCTCTTAAGTCTCCCAAGAATCTCTTAAGGCTATTGAAAATAGATTTCAATATCTATTAGGTACTTTGTGGCTAACAAAACCCTGGCTTGTGTAGTTGCTGGAGTTTTTACATTTTACATGAATAGTTAGCAAGCTGCTTTTCTCTAAATACTATGTACATCAGTATAGATATAGATTTTGTTTATCCTACCTGATTTATTTTCAATTTTAATCTCACATAATCATACTACAAGGGAATAAGAAGGCATTTTCACTTCCAGCCTTAAATAGTTTTGTAATCAGGAATAATTTGCACTTTTTACATACCTTCCTTGCATGAATGAGTCATGTACTCATTATAACTTCATATGGCCCTAATCCGTAATCCTGCACAATTTTACTCAAATAAACTGTCTCTGTGGTTGCTTAAACAAATAAAGTCAGTTAGAAATACAAATAAAGTGCCTTTCTGTGCAGTTGATCATTGTCCTATTGTTAGTCTCACTCCTCTCAGCGATGCAGGATCAGCACAGGTGCATCCACATAACAGCGAGGGCTGAGCTGAAATGCAGCTCCTGAGACAACGCGTGGCGTGTGCATGGATGGAAATGTGCATCCTAGTCCCATCTGAGGCTTCTCACAGCTGTCTCCTGACCTAGCTGTTTGCAGAGCAGCCTGATCCACCATTACACAGCTGTGCCACACCATAGTTACCTGCCAACAGAGGCAGCCAAAGCCTGGGAGATGGGGATGATGTTCCAGAAAAGGCTCATAGAAAATGATGGTTACAGATTGGTCAAGATAACTAAAACCTGTGGGCCCACTGAGGGCCCTGATAGCAGCTGAGTGAAAATGTTCTGTAAAGACTTTTCTAGCTACTCATTTCCATTTAAAAATTGAGTACCCTTTTTATATTTTTTTCTACTTGCTACATCAAATATTCACCAGTCCATGCACACCGAGGCTGTCATTTTGCTTAAAATTAACCAAGTTACTTTCTGATTTTAGTACTTTACATTGACCGTTTCATAGCAATTTTAAAATTTTTTTAGCATAGAAAAGTTATTATTTTTTATTGTTGCACTGTGTTTACATGATGAAAATCATATTCCATGGTTCTCAGTTCAGTCTCTCTTGATAGACATGGCAGTTCACTAATTTGCTCCAAAAAAATGACAGTGGCATGTAACCAAATTTGAATGCAACAAAAAAAAATCAATTTTGGAACTGCATACAATTTCACATAGTCTATGTCAATAAAAGCTATTAAGCAGTAATAAACCAACTTTCAGAGACAGCTATTGAGAGCATCAGCTAAGCATATTATTGACTAGCAGGGACTGCTGGGCACAATTACTTCTAAAAAAATCAGTCAATACATCTTCCTACAATAACTTTATCTGAATGTTTTCTTCAGGCTGCATAAGGCTGAATATCTGATATATGAAGAGAAATAAAGACATACATATATAATTCAACATTACCTATGTTAATGGAAATGCCTGTACTGTCTCAATCCTTACTTTGGATTTTAGACTTTTCAGAAACAAGTCTAGTTGCATACCAGTTAAAATTAATTCTAAATGTACTACTGGTCACTGGAGCATAGTAGAGAGAGATTCTAAGTGATCTGTCCTGATTCCAGACCATTGGACAGCAGCACATCCGATTCCATTACGGATGAGAGAACCGTGCACTTAGCTGTGCTTCCCATCTTGCAAATGTCACTGACATCCATGAACCTACGATTCCCTGATCCAGCTGACCAGTCAGACACTTTACATCTTGACCAGCTGGAAGCAGTTTTCACTTCAAGTCCAGATACTTTACTCTCAGATCCTTGACTGTAATAACGTGCTGGTGCCAAGTGCCCCTCCAGAGCTGCCCAGAGTCAGCATGATGATAGGGCACAGCACTGTATTTAGCAATCCAAGAAACCAGTAGTAGTTAATCCTGACTACTGCTTGTTAGGAGCTTGCAAGCCCACTTAGAACTCTCCTACATTAAAAAGTGGAGACAATGATGCCAGTGAATGTGCAGCAGATCTGCAGCCATCTGTGGCGTCACAGTCATAAACAAAGAAGTATAAAACTTCCACTCAAAGTAGAGTTTTCCTATTTGCAGCATTCTGTGGTTAATTATACACAATGACAGATGAGAACAATTATACTACATGGACATTAGCCAGTGCAGTTTACCTAAAGAACCAGATTGTAATTAATTTGGCTTTTTTTTCCTCCCTCAATAATCCCTTTGCAGATAACAGGAAAAAAAAATGCCACATGATTAAAACCTTTTTGAGTAATAAAAGTGATAAACAGTAAATAATTTCAATTTATTCACCTTAAACCTCATTTATGCACTATACATGCCTGATAATAGCTCTGTGAAGCTACAGGAACACAGTTCCATGGATTGAGGCTGCACAGTAGTGGGAGGCTCATTTTAGAGTTTTGTAAGAAATCCTCTCATTGCACTATCTGGAAGGCAGAGAAATTAGTGAGCAAGAGTTATCCACAAAGCAGAATCCAGTGATGAGAGCAGGACATAGCTGAAATAAGCACCAGAGTAGAGGCACTAGTTAATCTCTAGCAGCTGTAATGGTCACATCAGAGATGCTGATCTATGCATTGAAAATTTAAAGCTTTATTAAAGCTGACTGTTAAACAGCAGGGAACTAGACCTACATTCCTACCTCATCATTCCTATACCATTTTCCTAGCTTCCAAAGACAAAGCTTGCTATTGTGTGCTTTGCTGAGGAAAGGTTAGAAAGAAAGCATTCTCTGCATGCCATTGAGTGGTTCAGTGAGAAAGGTGAGATGAAGGGTAGTTAAATTTCAAGAAGAATGGAAGATAGAAAAGAAAGGAATGATTTGAGGTAATCTGCACTTCAAAGAACAAGGGGAAAATCCATATCTCTAGAGCAAAACTTGCCTTTATTTTTCATTTTGTAAGGCATAGTCTTTAATGCTGTTTATATATAGTACAGAGCAATGACAAGCAAATCTTCTAAAAATAGTTCTCCACTGTCTAATGATTGTAGGCAAGAAACACTCTCCTGGCAGACACCCGTATTTGCAAAGACAATTTTTGTGTATTGCCCTCAGCCCACATAATTCTGTCTCCATTTTAGACTCTGTATTCCAGAATACAAATCTAATAGCACTAAATTGCTTAGTCGGATATTTGACTTCTTACTATGGGCTGAGACAGTCGTTCAACAGTTTAAGTTAGAGAAACAGATAAATAAAGCTGATTCTCCTTTCTGATTTTCTGCATGGACAGCAGAAATGACAACTTTTGTATTAGCACAGGGTGGGAGAAGAAAGTGCAGAAAGAGGAATGGACAATTGAGGGAGGCTGACAATTGCCAGCCTTTTTACTGACACAAAATGTTTATCATGCTATGACCTTCATTAATAGAGATGTTACACAGAAGTTTAATGGAGTAACTTGCAACAAATTATCTGAAAGAAATTGTGCAGGAAAAACCTGTACAACATGTAAGATACAGACAGGTCTTTATGAAGCTGAAATTAGATATTTCTTTTCCAGATTTCTCCTTATTTATTAAGCTTTATAATCTATGCTTGACCTAGGTCCACAGCTAGATTAAAATTGTATTTATCTTGTAAGGTCTGCCAAAATGCAATATGATAGAGCTGAAAACATTCTTTCTTCTTTGAGCATAGAGGTGTAATCTGTTTGGAAGACTGACTTATTTTGAAGGTGCTTGCATGAGGTCCATGGTTCTCTAAACATAAAGCAATGTAAGGAAAAGCAAAATGGCTTTTTAACCCACAAATCACCTTTCTTTCCTCTTTAACTTTTTATCCTCAAAAATGCAGATTTGGCATTCAGAATAGAACAGGACTGGAAAGAGAAACCTTTTAAGGAAGTTGAGAAGACCTGACAAAATAAGCACAGACAAGAAGTGGGAAAACAGGTTATGTGAAGAAAGGATGAATAGGGAGTGGATGTGAAGGGGAGGGAAGGTAAAATGTTTGTGATTCTTAGCATTTTCTGGCCTTCATCTACACTTCTTTTTGCAGGACTTCAAAGTTACCCAACAGTCACTGGAAATAAAATCCCAAAAGCTTAAAGTCAAATATAATTCCTTCTCATCCTGTACACCTTCAAGAGTCAAAGACTGGGACTTTCTTAATTATATTATTCAGTTACATCTATGTTTGTTTAATTTAGACCTCATCCTCAGGTCTGTATTTGAGATGCTTTAGAAACTGAGGTGCCTTAAGAAAGTATTAATTATTATATCTTAATCTGCTTCCCCTTGAGGTAACCTACTCAGAGAGGCTGAGCTATGCTGCCTAATCCATATCTATAGACAGGAGTTTACAGTACTAAAGAAGCCAGAGAATTTTATAAGTCCCACACTCACAACAGCACATATGCAAAAGAAATTCCTAGAATATCACCAGAATTTAGAATGACTCAAAAAGTGTTTCAAGATGTTAACATGTTCTGGCAAAATAATTATCTAATTACATATAACTCAGATTCTTATATTTTGTGCAGAATACTAAGAATAAACTAAAAGAAAACTACTATTTAATGCATTTAATTATATACTAAGAAAACTTTTCTTTATAATACATTCAACAAGAAAATCAGCCTATTAAAGGGAAAATTTCCAAGGACGTAATCAGGACTTTTTTTCAGAAACTTGCAATTTAAGCTAAATATTTTATATTACTGTAGCTCTTCTGTATTTTGCACTTGCCAGATGTTTCTGCTTTATAAAGGACTCTTTGTAGTTGTAGGTTAGCACTGATGTATCTTATTATCTCTGGGTACTAAGTTTTGAAAGGAGCTTGTCAGGTTTTGATAAACACTTGGATCGTCAGACAGCTCCTGAGAAAAAGAGGAACAGGCACCCCAGCAATATCTAGAACAGTTAAAATAGATCAATACATTAAGCTGTAAGCACAGTGACTCTGCCTATAAGTAGTTTAGAACATGCAACTAGAGAGTATCACAGCTTTATGCTGCCCTTTCATGAGTTGCTTTTTTTTTCTTCTTAAAGATTGCTCAATCAATGCTGTCTTTTTCATCATCGTGTGTGAAGTCAAATGAAGCACTGAAGAAAATAAATAGATTTATGTCTATTGACACTGGAGCTACAAACCACTTGGATGCAGAGAAATACTGGAAAACAAGAACAGTGATACCATTGTATATTACTTTCTCCCCCATCCAAAATGTATTTTTTATGTTAACAAACTTCCTCCTTTTTTTTTTTTCTGTAATGGAATTATGGGTACCACACTAGCTGCTTTCTGATATGCACTAAATAAAGTTAATATTGACTTAGTATTTTGGGATGTTGACAGATCCATTATGTCAAATCTTCGTGGTGGTTTAACAAACCCAGCTGCCTGCTTCACCTGTCAGAGGAGCTCCTATTGTTGCCATAGCAAGGCTGGCATAAGGGAACATGTGCTTCTGCTGCAGCTGCTTCCATACAAAGCCCAGAATCCGAAGGCCTTAAAACCCATAATTCAGGCAAACAGTTGTTTGACTTATCTATTAGAACCCAGCTGTCTGTCACTTCCCTTTGGCTGGTTGCTCTACAAGGCTTAGGAGAACGGAATATGGATGTGAGTATCTGTGACTTCAATTAATTGATTATACCTGGACTGTCACAGCCACACCATCAGGATGCGGTTTTTTATGAAAGATGCTGCAAGTCTGATTTCCCTGAGATTACCTTTCAGATTGCCTTTGCTCCTGATTCTTCTTATTACCAATTTACAGTGAGATGTCAGACTCTGAACTCAAGCCACTGACATGTAATTTCTTCTGCCAGCCTTGAGATGAAGATTAAAGTCTCCATCTGGGGTCAGTTTGGCCCGCTAGGATGGGAGGACAGTACCTTCTGTTAGTGTAACTAGATTGCCTGAACACAGCTGTCTGAGTCTGCAGACAAGGCATAAAAAAAAAATCTTGTATTCTTGCTAACATTAATGATCTGGTAGCACTTGTTTTAACAGTAGTAAAGTTCTTTCTTGCCCTTTCTTCTCCATTGTCTGCAATGTTTGTGTTTAAATGATTGGTCATTTCTTACTTCAGAAGCAGTTTAAATTAATCAGCCCTAAATTCATCAGGCAGTTGGACTAGATTGTTTTTGTAGTTCCCTTCCAATTGAAATAGCCTATTTTACTTCATTCTATTCTGTAAAATTTAAAGTGGCATGGTAGACCTGCATCATGTACTTCTGCAATGCATCTGAGGATTCTTCAAGATGAAAATGTGTTTATATTCTGGCTTTTTTTCAAGTTCGTGTAAACTCGATCTAAGTAGAGTGCAGTTCATGGTGTAAATGTATGTTACATTTCAGGTTGCAGGCTGCCAGCGAGGCAATGGCAATTCTATGTAAAATACAGAAGTACACACACAGCCTCACAATATGCTGAAGACTGATGGATCATAGCCTTTTAGGCTGTTGAAGAGCTGTCAACTTTTTGAGAAAATCTACAGAAATTATAATTTATCTGTGTTTTTTTCTATATTTACATTAAGCCTAATAAAGACTTTAACCTTTCTGTCCAGACTCTCAAAATTATCCTGAAGTGCTCGTATTCAGGATGTACATTTTGCATAATATTCAGCTCCCTATTTCATTAAGCATTTAGATTCCAGTCACTCACTACTCAATTTTATAGAACTATGCCCCCCTCAATCCCTCAAAACCTAGGCCAGATATTATCAACCCTGGTATCTGAATGCCTAAAGCAAGCATAAGCAAAACACTTTCTCACTGGGCTCAAACAATGAGATGAGGGCTTTCTCCACATTAGGAAGTGTTAGCAGTAGAAATAAAGATACTAGTGCAAGCAGACTGGATTTTAGGCATGTTGGTTTTGGCTGTTGTTTTGTTGGTTTGTTTTTTTTTTTTTTTCCCTTCTGTTATAATTTAATTTGATAGCAAACTGGCAGTGGAGTAAATGGAGTAAATGATAACCCTGCTTTTAAACTGAAAGGAACACAGCAGGTAGCAATTCACACTGCTTTAGCTACAATTGCTCAAAAGGCAACAGAGCTGATCCAACTTTTCTTCTTCTATAGCCTCTAATTGAAAGAGCATTTCATTGACACCTAACCCCTAGCAAGCGATTTGGAAGAGGTACAAACGAAGAAATGTGCTGTAATGAAAAGCTCAAAAGGGTATTGTCTTGATACATGGTTGATTTTAATAAAGAGAGGGGGACACTGTTCTGGTGCAGGGACAAGAGCATTGTCATAGAATCATAGAAGATGCTGAGTTGGAAGGGATCCACTAAGTCTAACTCCCGGCCCTGCACAGGACAGCCCCAAGAATCACACCATGTCCTTTGTCCAAACGCTTCTTAAACTCTGGTAGGCTTGGTGCTGTGACCACTTCCCTGGGAAGCCTGTTCCAATGCTCATCAACTCTCTGGGTGAAGTACCTCTTCCTAATAACCAATCTAAATCCCCACCTCAGCTTCCTGCTGTTTCCTTGGGTCCTATCACTGGTCATCAGAGAAAAGAGATCAATACTTGCCCCTCTACTTGCCCTCCTCAGGAAGTTCCAGATCATGACAAGATCGGCCCTCAGTCTTTCCTTGATAATTTATTATTAAATACAGCCAAAAGTGTCAGCAGAAATACACATCGGATGGAAAAGTTTATCACAGATGACTCACACCCATTTATCAGATCAACAACTCATCCACTTTTTTGTCCTCCTGGAGAAGCATGTGGGACAGAGAACAGTATGATTTTGGCTGAAGGCTGAGGGCAAAGGAGTATTTGAAAACACTCGTATTTCTATTTTTAAGGTCCCTCCAGGCCTAACCTGCTTTATTACCTGATACATTGGTTCCTCCACACCTGGGAGCCTTCACAGACTTACTCCAAAGCTACATAGCACTAGGAGAGAGCAGAAGTTTTGTTGTTGCATATATGACTGAAATGTATATTAGTTCAGCAGATAATGGTGACAATAAGGATTCTTCCCCTGCACTTGGCAGTGGTGTGGCCACAACCCGAGTGCTGTGTTCAGCTCTGGACCCCTCAATTCAGTAAGGACATTGAGGTGCTGGAGTGTGTCCAGAGAATGGCAAGAGAGCTGGTGAAGGGCTGGAGTCCTCTGAGGAGTGGCTGAGGGAACTGAGGTTGTTTAGCCTGGGAAAAGGAGACTCAGAGGAGACTTTATTGATGTCTAGAACTACCTGAAAGGAGGTTGTAGCCAGGTGGAGGACAACCTCTTCTCCCAAGTGACAGAACAAGAGGACACAGTCTTAAGTTATGCCAGGTTCAGGATGAACATTAGGTGGAATTTCTTCACAGAAAGGGTGATTAGATATTCGAATGGACTGTCCAAGGAGGTGGTGGAGTCACCGTCGCAGGAGGTGTTTAAGGAAGGACTGGACGTGGCCACTCGGTGCCTTGCTCGAGTTGTGGTGTTCGGCCATAGGTTGGATTCGGTGCTCTCAGAAGTCTTTTCGAACATAAACGACTCCGTGCCTCTGTGACATGCCACAGTGCCCGCGGGATTGCCTGCTTTGTTCGAGGGCCGCATTTACCTCGTCCTCCCCGAGAGCCGTCGCGCCCTCGGCACAGGCGGCGGCCGGGGGACGGAACTACAGCTCCCGTCACGCCGCAGGCGCGGGGGAGAGCGGGCGATGCCCTGACGGCGGAGGCGGGCGCGGGNTGCTGTCGGTTCCCGCCCGGAGCCGCGGCCGCGCTCCCCTCGGGTGGCGGCCGTGAGGCCACCCGGTGCCGGCGGTGGAAGGCGGTGTCGCCGGGCCGTGGCGGGCTCTGGGTCACGCTTGTTCCGTGCGGGAGGGCTCGTCCTGCCGTGCCCGGGGGCTCGCCGTGCCCCCGGCTCCCTCGCAGCGGAGGTGCTGCCGTGACGTGCTCGGAGGAAGAAGCGGCAGAATCGAGCGCGCAGTTTTAGTGCTTGTAAACACCCGCGTGTCCTGCGAAGAAGTTGTTCTAGGATATTTTTAACCTGGTATTTGTTGTGCGCTTTGTCCGATACCAGATGACGTAGACATTAAAGGTGCTGTACATTTTTAAATTTTTTTTTCCAACGACGCCCTGCCTGTAGAGCTTCACTAACGACCTCGCTTGTCTACAGAAGTGTTCGGGGTTTTCTCTGTTCCTATGGGCCTATTTTCAAAGACAGTTCAAAAAATAATTGCGAGACACTTCTTTATTCAAAATACCGTCTTTTTTCTTTTCCCCCTAAATTGATTATACTGAGGCACATTGAGAGCTTGAGACAATGTTTTATTGCTGTCTCTATCTCTAGTTTATAATTAGACTTACACAAACTTGCTTCTTCATGCACTGAAAGCAATAGACTTACTTGACATCATTCTTCCAGAGGAGTATTGTGTTAATAACCCTTTGTCTTCTTTAGTTACTTCTTTTTCTTACACCCGATCCCTCTTTACAGTGAATAAATTAAATACATTGTGCTATAGAAATAGGTCTTCACAGTTTGTCACTTCCAGTTACTAGTGCTAAGCACACAATATTCGGGTAGCATTGGGTTTTAAAACATTAAACTCAGAGGAATTCCGTGTAGAGCAAGGCACTGTGTTTTATTAAACCAAATTTGCCCGTCTTTTGTCAGGCTGATCTTAGGCTTGTTGCTCACCTGCTTCCCACTCCACGCAGTTGGCTTTTTCTGCTGTTAAAAATACCAGCAGCTGCCGAGTTTTATTTTTCTTTGTGATCCCCTTGTTGAGGGAATGGTTGTCATTTCAGTGCAGCATCTCTTGCTTTCCTTGCACTAGCTTTGAAAATGTGTGCATTGCACTATATATCACAAGGAAATTATGCAGTTAATTTCCACCTTGTCTTTTAGGAGTGTGGTGGCTGTTGTTCTATAGTTGAAGTCCAGAAAAAGTTTCACAGGAAGTTTGACTCCATTTGTATTTGATTCACTGTGAAACACTTGCAGAAGCAAAAGGGTTTGTAGATACTGCCTACTAGCAATAACCACATGCAAATGTATTTTGTTTTCACCTCAGTGGATCAGTGTAATAAATAAGAAAAGTTACTGCCTAATAGGATGAGTTGGTGGCAAAATGCCCATATCTCCTCTGCTGAGAGAAAGAAAAAAGCTGCTGCCTGGTAGTAGCATTCTCTCTTTCTTTTGGGGATAAATGTGTTTAAATAACTTATGGCTTCTTTCATATGTAATGGCAGGGGTTTTCATGTGAGTAAAGCAGAAACCGAAGTAATCAAAAATTGAAAATAGTCATTCTTGGAGAGGTAGGTGCTTTCATCCTCAAAGTCTATGGGATGACAGACTCCAAACCCTGACTGCAAAGAGCACTGTGATTCAGTAGCATGTGTAATCATTGAACTAAATTGGACTAAATTTGTGTACCTTGTTCAAAGTGCCTTTTGAACTGGGGCCTGCAGTCCTAAAATATTTAAATAAAGTTTTACTATTTAATGCATTAAAGCAGGTAACTGGAAAGAAATTGAAGCATTTGTAAACATCTGATCATTGATATTTGGGGACTATATACTTTTGAAGCCTGAGTTATAAGAGTGTGTGATTGGTGGTGCCTAAATTGTGGGCATGTCAGTAGTTGATCTGAGTGGTGTTTGGCATCTTGGGCAGTTTGGAGACAGTGAATTTTGGGCTTCTGTGTGAGGTGATTCCATCAGACAAGTCTTCTCATAGCCCTTTAACCTATATCTGGGATGAAAAAAAACCCTAAAGGAGCTTGACAGGACAGTAAGGGTTAAGCCAGTCACCTTGGTTGATTAACTACTTCCAGTCAGACTTGTTTGGTTGGTCTGTTACGAGAAGGTCACCTTAACAATGAAGTTGACTTGGCAGGGGACACTTGACACCTGATGGAAGATCATGGGACAGGACAGATGGCTCAGCATGGAAGAGCAGGAGCTGTGCTGTCTGCTGGCCTTGCCCTTTTAGAGTTGCTCAGCTGGTGGATCAGTGATTGAGTTAGGATCTTTTAAGGCAGGGAATAAAGTGAGGTGTCTGGTGTGTTGAGAGAGTACACCTTAGGAATATGCCTTGGAGCCCTGGGATTCCAGGACAGTGCCTGGAGTCATTTAAAGCACTGCAAGTGCTGCCTTGATCATGTACTGTAGCCTGTTCTGATAACACTTCCAGGGAGGTTAATGAGGTGTGCACAGCCAGAATTTATCCCTCACTGTTTTATTGGAACCAGTCTTTTAGTAACCTGATTGCCAAACTTGAGCAGAAACTGTAAAATTTGGGAAGAGATGGGAAGTTACTGGACAGAGGGGGTTATGCAGCTAGGATCTTGTAGAAAACTGGGAGGAACTGTGGCCTAACTGAGGTGATTTTACAAGGACAATGGTAGAGCTAGATAATTATATCATTTCCACTTGCATGTTGTGACCTCCACTGCTGCTGTTATCAGGACAAGTTAAGGAGCTTTTTGGCTTTGTGCTTCAGTTAAAAAGTGATGAGGGGAAAGCAGACCAACTGTGAAATGGTCCTGAAAGAGTGGTTCCAACATCATGGGAAATGATGAACCAGAGAAGCCAGTCAGGAGAATCTTCTTGAATTCAGAAACTAAGACTAGGTAAATGGTCACTTTTCCCAATACTGCATTCAAAGGATAAAAAAAAAAAAAAAAAAAAAAAACAACCACGGGATNAAAAAAAAAAAAAGACAGCTCAGGCATTTAAATGTTAAATAGTAATAGAATTAATGCCTCACATAAGTAGTACACACTGCCAGACTTTCTGCTGGCAGACTGAAAATCCCAGTCAGAGTTGCTGAATCAGTTATTTCTGTCTTGCTCTGTCACCAGCAAGCACAGACAATATGTAGTGAAGTTGAAAACAGAAGGCAGTGGGTTTGCCAGGATCCCAACTTTGTATATAAATTTGTAGGAGTAAATGTGCTTTTGTTCAAGGAACTCAAAGCACTGTCTGAGGAACACATACCTGTGCTGTGTAGAATGTGGGATCTGCTGTTTGTATGGATCTGACATTTGAAGGCTGAGCTGATGAGCTGTGTACCAGTGCTGCAGAAACCACGCTGGACCAGCTTGATAAGAGATGGCTTGCAGTTGTCTTCTGTATCACCTCCTGAACCCAGGGGCATTTTTAGTGTGTGAAGTGCTATTAGAAAGTAAATTCCAGTCTTTTAAGACACACAGTTTTATGGTTTGACTATAAAAGGTCTACTTAGGGTACTAAATTTTTTTCTGCTGCTACTTAAAAAATGACCTTAGCCATGTGCTAGCACACATCTTTAATACAGCCCAATGAGTTGTGCCACATCAAAAGCTCTTGAAGCAGAATAAACCCACTTTGTTCAGTTGCCAGCTATGGGTTTATTACAAGCAACATCCAATATAAATTTAGGGGATTGTGTGAGTACAACTAGATTGGAAAAGTTAGTGTTCTTACTTCCTAATAGTGTGCAGTTTAAACACACACACACACACACACACACACACACATACACATACACACATAAGGCTCGGATCAATGACTCTGTATTTTTATCACATCTCTTAAAAATTTTTGTGTCTCCTTAGTAGGTTATCAGTAATTATGAAATTACCTCCTATCCCAGGAAAGGAGCTTAGGTTAACAGGTTTAAATAGAATGATGAAAGGGAAGAAAGATCATGTTTGTTCCTCCTCTTGTAATTGTGATTAATTTTGTTATTGCTTAGAGATTTGAGAAGTAAAATTGATCACTGTAATACAGATCTCACTGTATGCTGTTCTTGGGGAGAATATGAGGGTAACAGTAATGAACTTGTCTGCCTGTTTCAGTTTCAGAGGATGCTGTTGCAATTGTTAAGTTCTGTGAGGTTGGCTGCACAGCCATGAAGCTTATAACTTCTGCAACATATAAATGATTCTTGGCTTTCAATGCCAAGTATCAGTATCAGTATTGTACAACAACTTATGAGTCAGTCATCTTAGCAAAGAAGCTTCTCATCTCTTAAAGGTGAAAGTGACACATTTAATAAAATGTAGTATGTCACTTTTACCTCAGCTTTGAAGATACAATTAATTTGATTTGGGGAAATACAATAACCCATACTCTTTTTGATGGCCAATAAGAAAACAAAATAAGTAAGGATGTTTCAGTAAATGCTTCAGTCCAACCTACTCTAGCTGTAGTTGAGAGAAAGCAGCAGGTGTGAATGACTAGTGTATTTTTCCACTTATTTTACTAGATCAAAATGTTGTATGATAAGCTGGTCAAATAGTCTGTGAATTTGTGATTGTTTTAAAAACTAAGTATTTTTTTTCTACAGTGAAATCATAATTTTTTAAGAGTATTTTTGTTTTCTTTTGTGCAGGGGTTCTGCAGTTGCCAAAATAATAGGTAATAATGTAAAAAAATTGCAGAAGTTTGCTTCCACAGTGAAAATGTGGGTCTTCGAGGAGAATATTAATGGGAGAAAACTGACAGATATCATAAATAAGGACCATGAAAATGTAAAGTATCTCCCTGGATACAAGCTGCCAGATAATGTGGTAAGGCTCAAAAGCTAAGTTATAGTTACGGAGCAGAGGGAATATTGCTTGTGCTGTAAATGGAGTTAGAAATTTGTTTTGTTAACACCTCTAGGATTTATAATATTTCAGACTATGTTATTTTATTGATGACATTAAAAATTTGAACAAGTAAAATGATGTAATTATGCAGTTAAGTAAATCCAGTGCACTCTTTCTTCCTGTCACTATTGGTCTTTCTGTTACTTCAATTTCTGTACGAGAAAGCAAATGTGAAAACAAGAGCAAGATTAACAGCTTTGACTGTACCCATTAAAAAACAAAATTGGCCTCAACCTTGGATTGGAACTGTGGGTCTGGGAAGTCTATGCTACTGTTTATTTTCAGTGACAAAATGCAGTAGTTTGTAGCATTCAGCATGAGACCAAACTGCTCAGGTTCAAGTTCAAGATCAAACTGGGAAGATTCAGTTTGGATATTAGGAGGAATTTCTTCACAGAAAGAGTGACTAAACATTACAATGGGGTGCCCAGGGAAGTGGTGGAGTCACCGTCCCTGGAGGCGTTTGAGAAAGGACTAGATGTGGCATTCAGTGCTGTGGTCCAGTGGACTGGGGGGTGTTTGTTCCATGGTTGGAATCAATGATCTCAGAGGTCTTTTCCAAACGAATTGATTCTGTGATTCTGCTTTTATCAGATACCACTTGTGTGTAGTGGTTATTTTGAAAAGTTATGCAGCCTTTCTCTCCCGAAACTACACAGGTTGCTATCCCAGACCTTCATGAAGCGGTACAGGATGCAGACTTGCTGGTTTTTGTCATTCCTCATCAGTTCATCCACAAAGTCTGTGATGAAATCACAGGACGAGTTCCCAGGAAAGCGCTCGGCATAACTCTCATAAAGGTACAATAAACACCGTGCATTAATAACTAAGAATGTGCCGTGGAATCTTCTAAGACGAGGTGACTTGATTTTTGATATGCAAAGTCTCCATGCATTATTCACTTGATTGGTCCATTAAACCTTTCTAGGTGTAAGATTAGAATTTGTCTTGGTCATTAGAGGATTGTTACGCAGCACTTGCAGGAAGAGGAAAATGAGGCTCTTCACAAGATTTTTAGAAAGAAAGAGGGAGTCAGTATCTTTTGCACCACTAAGCTTTCCAGTCTTTTATTTGTTGTTTCCAAAAGAATCATTAGATGAAGAGCAGAGCACAAGCATAATGCTTTGATTGTTAATGCACATCCCACATGCTGAGTTGATCATTTCAAGAACTGCTGAGAGAATTTCATGTGATTGAGAGTGCTCTTGTTCATGTCAAATATTATGTTGCAACAAGAGAGTCTGTTCAGCACCGCCCAAAGACAGTTTGAGCATAGGAAATAGGAAAGGGCAGAGGTGTGGGAGGCATTTCACTGGAGTGTTTGTAGTTTTGCTGGCAGGAGAATTTAAAAATGTGGATTAGCTTATTTTTGGGATTGTTTTTGGGTGGGTGGGCTTTTTTGCTCTGTATGTTTAGCTGGAAATAATTAGCTATTCCCATGAGGTTTGGAAGATTTTGGTTTGTTGTTACTTTGTAGGCCATTTTCTCAGCACACATTCCCTTGTTTCCTGTCATCTCTGGACAATCATACATTTATGGATCTGTGCTCAAAAAAGAACAAAAAACCCCTATCACTGCATGCTGCAAGCTTGTCTCTTTAGTTTGGCTAACAAAGCCCACAAAATCTATTGTTTTGTCAGTGCTGACTGGTATGACTTCTGAGATATGAAAAAGTGATGTTTCCAAGTGTTCTTGCTCCAAATTGTAGAAAAACTCTTCATATCATAGAAGGGTAAAATAAGGCACTGTTAAAAGTGCTCAAGATAAACTTTATTCTCCTTTAATTTGCAAAATGTGATTTATATTTTCCTAGTGATAGGAGTAACTAATGAAATTGCTTGACTAAACAAGGATTTATGTCAGCATATGTGAAGTCAGGGTCCTGGGCCTATATTCCCTTGGAATTACTCTTCTGGGTACTAATTACCAGTTCTCTAATGGAGTGTTGATTAATGGCTATATTTGACAAAAAAAAAAAAAAAAAAAAAAAAAAAAGAGGGGGGGAGGGGGAGAAAAAATTATTT
>VZRH01006476.1:342273-359963 GCA_013397555.1 Urocynchramus pylzowi
TATTTATTTTAAAAAAAAAAAAAAAGGCCAAACTCCACACAGACAGAAACCCCCAGCAAAACAAAAAGTCCATTCTTAGTGTAGTGGTGGAAGTGAAATTGTGACACTTGCCATGCAGCACAGAGTTGGTTACTGGGCAGCTTCCCACTGTCACATTTCAGGACTGCATCCATAGGCAGCCTTTCCAAAGAAATGCTGTGAGGCCCCTTAATATTTTGCAGGAGAATGCAAAGTACGTGTCAGTATTTATGAAAAGGCATAACTGAAATGGCATAACATAACATCATTAAAAGTATCATTTGAGAAGAAAGAATAGAGATTTTACACAACATTCTTTCCTCTATTTTTGCATATTCTTTAGGCATGCTGTTTTCATCAGTGTCGTAGTTTTTGGGTCTCATGCTCCTCATGCTCAGTGCTACTTGTCTTAAAATGGCTTGTGTTAACTTTGATAGTTAAAGTGCAGCTCTGCTCTGAAAAATATCATCTCGTTTCTTTGCTTTCTAAATTGGTTGTCAAGTTAGCAGTGTGTCATCTTTAAGTCTTTTTTTCTTGTCTTTTTTTTTCTTTCTGACAGTATAATCTTCATGCAGAGCCTAATGTCTGACAATAAAACCGAGTCTTTGGGAAGTAAAGACATTTATCTGCTGGTTAATAGGCATTTCCATTGAAACATTTGCATCTGTGTTGCTTTACATTAGCTCTTTGTCTGTGAAAACCTTACAAGTGACTGTGTGGCTGTGGGGAGAGGAGCCATATAAAAGTTAGAGTGCAGTACAGCAGTGAGCTCAGGACGCAGGGTACCTGAAAGTCATTCAAAATACTCTTCAGGCAACCTCAACATCAGCTTCATTTTCATTTCCCTCTTACAGGCTCCAGGGATTGCTCTGACAGGCATGTTAGGATGCAAGCAGTAAGGTGGCTTGCATTGCCTGCAGACCATTGCTGCCCAGTGAAAATGCCCATGGTGGAGCCTTGGTTTTGCAGGGAGGAAGGGGTGTTTGGTTTTTATCCTGTCATTCAGTACTGGATTTAACTCTACAAGAAACAGGTACAGCTCACCTTGACTTTGTCAGGAGTTGCATCTGTTTCACAATGGAGCAGAATCTGGCACCTAAGCCTTTTTGGTCCCCTTTCATTTGCATGAATATTTGTTGTGTAGGTATTTACATTCTTGGAGTTGTTCCCAATGTGTGCATGCTCTTCTGTTTATTATTTGCCTGCTTAGGAAGAGGGGCCTTACAGTTATTTTGGGGGGACATTTTTGGCACTAGGAGAGAAAAATTCAGCATGTATTGTGTGCTTGCTTTCAGGTTGTTTCTGTATGGCTCATTAAAGATGAGAAAGCAGAGCTGAGCGTTAAGCAATACAAATTGAAAAATAATGCAGAAATGCAAGCATTAGTTTAATTGGCAGGTTTTATACAGGCATTTCTGCATGTCTCTTCATTGCACCATGTGACTTAAGGAGCAGCACCTTTAACCTGTGGAAGTGCAAATTACTGCCTACCTGAAATGTCACTACTGGCAGCATACAAGTGTATATGTATATATGGAAGTAATACAGGATCACACTTTCTGCCTATAAATCATAATTCAAAATTACTAATTCCCAAAAGTAGCAAATCCTCAGCATTAAAAAAAAGTATTGTTTAAAAGGTGATATGCTGTGGGAAAGAATGGCTATTTCAATAGCTGGTGTGCCCTGTAATAAAAGCTGAAAAGGATTCTGCATTTAGCAGCCTGGGAAAAAAGAGCTTTATGGGGAGAAGGTGGTCTCATATGGACTTCTAGTTCAGGCAGTTCAGGGTACCGGACTCTTCTTCTCTGCAGCATTAATATGTGGGGTGATCTTTCCTAAGGCCCTATTTCTCCCCTTTTTTCACACTTTGTAAAGAGTGCGTTATAAATACAAATTGAAAATATCCTTATAAGTTAAATTATTCTCAGTTGTTCAGCTTTCTACAAATCTGTGAATGGCTGTTCCATTTGTATTTCTATTGCTAAACTGTTGTTGGTGTTATACACTGGGGAACCTGCCTCGGATAGTTCAGATATCTCTTCACAAAACAAACTATACAGATACCATTTTATGAGTTTCAGTGCAATTTCAAATCCAAGTTCAGGTCTGGTTCATAACTGATGGATTGGTTATGCTACACTGATTAAGGATATACTGATAATAAGCACCTGATTTCTGAGCTAACAAAGCAGAATGTTCAGCACTTCTTAGAATCAGGTCTTTGCAGATGGAATAAAAACTGGTTTCATCATTAGAGTTTAGTCCTAATTTTTAAGATGTTACCTCCTACAATTCTAAGACATCTTGGAGAGGTCAAAATAGCAGAAGTGCCTGTGGTAGTACACCTGTCATCTTTAGTCTCTGTCTGAATAGTCTTTGTTTCACTTCTCACCTGTGGACAAGACTAATTGTGTTCTGCTTGCATCTCTACTGTGCCTAATGAATGACTTTTTAGTAATTCCATTTAATGTTGGCTGCAGGGAATAGATCAAGGCCCGGAGGGACTCAAACTGATCTCTGACATTATTCGAGAGAAGATGGGAATAGACATCAGTGTGCTGATGGGAGCTAACATTGCCAATGAGGTGGCAGCAGACAAATTCTGTGAAACCACAATAGGTACTGTTCCAAGTTGTAAGAATATTTAAAACATGCACCTGTCCTCACAGGTGCTCTCCAAATAGCTCAAATTTTACTGTTTTCGACATTAGCTGACTGGTACCAGAAGCTGTTGGTTGAATTTCCTAGAATGTTTATACTTGCAAAAGTACTAGGACAATACTGGGAATAGAGGGAGAGAGAACACCACAATTTTACCTATCCTTACTAGGGTTATAACTTTAGCATGTCAAATACAAGCATGTTTTTTATCACCCTTCATAAAACAAACAGCTTCATTTTATTACTCTGCTGAAGATTTTTCTTGGGTCTGAATGGCTTTACTTGGATAAACAATTATAAATTCTGTACTCCAGCTCAGGTGCTGTTGTCAAAGATGGTACCTTCATGCATGTTTGTTTTGGTTTGACTTTTTTGTTTGTTTTTTTAAGGTATCTTGTTTTAATTTCTCAAAATACTTCGTTCCCACAAAAACTAGAAATTGTTTTAATTCTGTGTTGGTGTCTGCACACCTTTGCAGCATGAGGATGTGCCTAGTCTTGGATTTTACAGTTTCTAGAAAGGCATGTGTATGTGTATATGCGTACAGGTACTCATACATACTCATACTCTATAGCACAGAGTTCATATTTAGGTTTTTTTCAGTGTTAATTTTTAGAGTTTTGTGCACTGCTAGCTTTGTAACATCTCATTCACAGCTTTTGCATTGAACTTAATTTTGAATGATTGAACAACATCTTAGTGTTTAGAAACAATTGTCAGGGGCAGCATGCTTGATTAATAAAGCAGCTTTGACATACCTTTATCAGTAG
This sequence comes from Urocynchramus pylzowi, assembly GCA_013397555.1. Lineage (NCBI taxonomy): Eukaryota > Metazoa > Chordata > Aves > Passeriformes > Fringillidae > Urocynchramus > Urocynchramus pylzowi. The sequence goes on from VZRH01006476.1 coordinate 345,726, forward strand.
GCATTTTTCTGGAGTGCTGACTTTGAAATAATTGGTAGAATTGCTCCCACCATATTCTTAATTCATTTCTGTTTTATTATTTGCTGTTCTTTTTAAAGACAGGGATCAAAAAATGGACTGTGAATTAATGGATTTTTTATTTAGAAAATAAATAAAAAATCCATCACTCTGTTGGTGAGCAGACAGTAAATTATGAAAAAGTTCTTAGAACAGGGATTCTGTTTAGGATTGAGACAAAACAACCTTACCTCTGCTTTTAGGCATTTTGGCTTGCACAGGAGAGGCTAAATAACATCCAAATAAATGATTCCTCTTTTTTTGGCTTTCCTTTCTCTCTCTCAATAGGCTGCAAAATCTTGGAAAATGGCCTTCTCTTCAAAGAACTCCTGCAGACTCCAAACTTCCGAATAACTGTAGTAGACGATGCAGATGCAGTTGAGCTGTGTGGTGCTCTGAAGGTAAGATTAACAGGCTGCAGGTGAATACACAGAGGAAATAGTGATCCTTGTAGAAAAAAAAAAAAAAAAGAGGTTATTTCCATTAAAAAAAATAAGTTCATTGTATTTTATATAATATGTAAAACTGCCACATAACATTTCCAGCAGAACCAGAGGGGAAATGAGGGAGCAGCATTTTCTGAGAGCTGGCTTTTAGATCTGTGCCTCGCCATCTGCCAGGTTCTCTTTCTACATCTTTCACTTAACTTACACAGTCATGAAGCAAGTATTGATTTCATCTAACTGGCTGATATATTTCTAAATCCATTTTAGTTCCCTCTTTCTTTTTGCAATACTGTGTTGTTTCTCCTAAAAGAAAGGGAGAAAGAAGTTGGTATTAATGCTTTGTAACTGTTGATTCCCCTCTTCACTGAAGCAATGTGAGCACTCATGTTTTATATTTTGTGGACATATACTATATAATGTTTGTCTGAATAACCACATACAGAAATGACCTGAATAGGAAAAAAGTTATTTTGGACAGTTACTAATCCAAAATTTTTTTCATAACAAAATCGATGCTGACAGGAAGCAAAGGCTAACTTAAACATTGTTTAATGTCTATTTTTTCAGGTTAATTTACAGGCCATTTGTGAAGGGGAGGCATTAGTTGTTTGGCACCCTAGCAAACAGTACAGTAGCTCACATTATCTGATACCTATCCTGAATCATGTCTGATGGGTGTAGTGGTTTAATAATTATTTTGGCTTTCTTATTTATTTTTTGTGTTTTGAATATTTATTTTGTCTGCCTTTGGTTTTGCTGTTGAAATTTTGTGTAAACTAAATTAATTGGCTTGCAAAGTTACCACACCAAGCAACGATATCTTAAGATAAGGAGCTCTGATTCCTGCTTAGTGCAAGTAGCTGGATAGATATAATAGCATTTTTTGGCATATTAATTTCCTTAATTTCATCTTAACAGCTGTCATACTAGAAGGCCTGAGAAAGAGGAGGTTATGGGTCTGTGCACTGATGGGATTAGGTGTTTTGAGGCAACATGCTTTGGAGTTACTGCATAGATAGAAATTTCTTGAGATTATGGAGCTTGTAACTCAGCTCCACAGCCATTGCTTTAAAATGCTCTGGTGATATGGGAGGTTACCAGAACAGAAATCTCTGTGTATAGACCCTTGAAAAAGTTTTGCAGATTTATTTTTCTTTGAAATCTGCTCAGCAGGATATTTTCTGACTAGCTTAAATTCTTGTCTGATAGAGGAGTTCTGTCCCAGGAAATTTTCATTCAGACAAATCTCATGAAAGGGCATTAGAGATGAGCATGCCCGTCAAACTGGGCAGGTAGTCAGCAGACACTCAGAACTCCACTGTAAAGGTCTGAGTCAGGCAAGATACCAATATTTCTTGAGATTGCAGTAGAATTTAAATAGATTATTATTCTTGACCTGGAAAGAAACTAAGGTGAGACTTCTGGGGATTTTTGTAACCTTGCTTTATTGCTCTCTTCTGCTTCATTATTCATCATGCATCCTGCAGACTGAACTGTCTAGTTGTATTTCTGAAAAGCTGTTTATATTCTGTGTGCTCTAGTCATTTCATATTGATTGCAGTATATTTTATTAAATGAGATGAGATTTCAAAAAAATACGTGGTATAAGGTCTAAACAAAAAGTGAATTAAGGATAGATTAACTGGTTTAAAAGTACTGTGGATTTCTTGCATAATTAAAAGGCAAAACTGGTATAAAGTGGCATAGACCCATCATTCTAGTGTAGGTGATGCCTTTAAACATACAAGTCTGCCTTAATCTAAAAGAAAATATTAATAAAATAGTATTTTTAAAGTAATTTTTCATTTAAAATGCTTTCTAGTTTATCCTAAATCTTGTGCTGGCAGCATGTAAATAATGTCCTGAGCTGTTTTACTCTCAAAGATTGAAAAATTTTATTAATGCATTGGGAGCATGTCTGGCTCTGAAAGAAAATAAAGAAGCTAAAATTAAACCTATGGATAAGGTTTTATTGCCATAGTGCAAAGCAAAATGCAAAACTCAGATATGAATAGTGTTTTTTCTTAGAAGCTGTACATATTTTCTATTAGGAGAATTGTTTGCTAAGGGTATTAACCAGAGCTTTGCTTTTTTATCATTCATCTGATAGTCTTCATAATAAACATTTGAAAAGTAGAGATCTTTTTTTTTTTTTTAGAGTAAAATCTAATGTGTAGCTTCAGTCAGCTGACAGTTTGTTACAGTTGGAAAGTTACTTCATAAAAAATATTAAAAGTTAGCTTTGTTTAACTTCCTGGAAGAAGGAAATTCCAATTTCAGGGGGTGACAGTGTCATGTTGCACGGAGACAGGCATGAAAAGAGAGGCTCTACTCTTTCTATAGCAGTGCCAATTTGAAACGTCAGTAGTGGCACTGCGAACTACAGCAAGGAGGACAGGGGTAAAACAGGCAAACACGTCACTCCAGACTGTCTTTTTGGATGTGGAAATAGTAAAAGCAATTCCTGTGTTGGTATTTACAGGATGAGAAACAGTACACTATGGAAAACAGTATATTCTCACAGCTTCTGCACTTTTCTGCAAATACCAGCTTAGGAAAAGGAGACTTTCCTGTTATTACTGGCATAATGGACTAGCTGTTAAAAGCCTGTCCTCTACCTCACTTTTTATTTCTGCAAGCCTTTCTAAACAGGGAAGATTTTCAGTGTGAGTGGTTGCCTAAAGCTGAGGGAAAAGTACAGAAGGGTAACAAAGAGTGCTCTGAGCACAGCTTTCCCTTACAATGATAATTACAGGTTTGAAATTTGGTTTTGGAGGCCTGTTTGAGTTCAGACTGTAATATTAGGTCGTGCAGCTGGGTGATCATAGGAGAACATGTGCTTGATTGCTATTTATATATGGATATGTATGTGGATATGTATAGAACTTCCTAGTCATTTACTGTGTTTAGATTTGTGACAATGGGCTGGTGGAGATATAGTGAAGTGCAGAAATCAGTGCCATGAAAATGCAGTCTTGTGCCGGTTTGGAGACTGGCTGAATAGACAGTGGCAGTGACTTTACAAAATCTGATGGTACTGAGGAGGAACAGCTTTCTACTGTAACCTGGCTGTTGGAACAAAAAGTGCTTGGTATGTTCTTTGGGAGGATATTTTTTTTCTTTTGAGGACTGATGAACATTTCACATTTGTCTGTTGACCTTTTCTAAGGATTGAGGACAGAAATTGATGAAGCTGAAATTTGGAAAGTCGTTTCAAAGTGCCCAGTTGTCTTTACAGGCAGGATGACTCAAGGCCACCTACAAGTACACCTGCCATTTGCCAGACGATGAATGGGCCCTTCCTAGGAAATGCTTAAAGGTTATGTCACCTAAAAATAGCATGTGCAGCTATGCTCACATGTGGAGGTGCTGTTGGATACTGATGGATGTGATAGTGCAGAGCAGCATGGACCCAAGGTTATCACCTCAGGGGTATCCTTAGAGTCCTTACTACCTGTGCCAGCATGGTGTTAGAAGCAGCACAGATGTGATTTAAGACTGAGCTGGGGTACAAACCTGGCCACATCCTTGAGAGGCCATGTAAACACTGGTAGCTGCAATCTTGGGGGTAAACCATACCCCAGTTTACCTCACTTACCCAGTGCCGCAGTGCAAGGGGTGGCTGAGAGGAGGAGGATTGAGAATCTAGCCTCTGCATATGGAAAAACAGCCATGCTCCAGCTGCCTGATGATCAGGGATCTGGAGAGTTAAAAACCCTCAAGTGGCAGCAGCCAAGGACCAAGACAGAAGTGAGTTACTGTAGGAAGGAGAAGCAGCAGCAGCTGGGGTTGCCTTTCAGGTTGCTTCAGGCTCATCTAAACCTTCCAGCTTCAGCTAAGCCCTAAGTAAGAAGTATAAGCCTCACGTAAGAGGTACAGTGATGATTTATTGTTTACCAGGTTATGTAACTCAGCATTGTTACTTGCAAAGTGTGTTTAGGGTAGTCACTATTGGATAGTCAGTCTAGGTACTATAGAAGTTGATTGTGAGAGTTTTTTCCTTTCTCCTGAGATTAAGTGGAAATGAAATTCAAGTATGCCTGGAGTAAGCAAACAGTTTATACTTAACCTCTCTGACAGTCCTGCTGATACTCAGTCCTTGAGTCTTCATTTGACCTCTTCTCAGCCATCAGGGGAAGCAATGAGCTTCTCCAAGTTCATGTATAAACAATGGGAAAGCAGGGTATGCTGAGCTGTGACACTGCCTCAAGGCAGGTGAAATAATATTTCTGCTTAGTTCTCTTATTGATCCATTTGATTATGGAGAAGTAATGGTTGCCTCAGAAATGGCTGCTGAAGCTGTCTTCATGAGCACTCCACAAACGTGCTGTCCACTGGATATTGGATACTTCTGAGGACTGACTCTGTAGGAGAACAGTCTGTCAGCAGAGTCTGCAGACTTGTTGTCCCTGTTTTCTTAGTCATCTGTTGTCCTTGCATTTGAGACCTCTTGCATGTTTGCAGCAGGTCGCGTGCAAGTGAAGGACACATTCTCTCATTTGTTCTGATGCATACTGTGAGCACTGCCTGGCATCAGCATTTCTTTAATGGAGCATAGCTTCACTATCCCAGTGAAAAAATAACTAAATCCATTTCTTGTTCATGTTCCAGAATAACTAGGACTAACACCAGCTTCAGGATACCAGAACAGCTCACCTGTTAGGGCAAAGTATTTTAGTAGCTTAAAATCAAATGCAATAGAAAACCACACTGCGAATCATGGTTACAGGATGTGTGCTTTCATGCAAAAAGCTGTTAATGCCAAGATAGGGGAAGTGTGCGTGCTTAAGCGTGTAGTGATTTTGAGAGCTCTGAATGCCTCAGGCCAAGAGAAACATTGTGTTGCGGTCCTTTTGGGGTTGTTGTGACAGTATCTTTGAACCTGTGGAACGTGTTTGTCAGTAGGCACTTGCTTATTGGGCTCTCAGCCTCCCATGTGTGCATGCAAATACAGTCAGTTTCTAGTCTCACAGAAATGTGGACTCTCTCCTCTTGCACAAATACACACCCACTGCATCTGCAGGAATTCCTGTAACTTCATGTTGTGGTTTAATCCCAGCTGGCAGCTACGTATCACACAGCTGTTCATTCACTAACCCCCTATCACCTAGCAGGGGTGGGAAGGAGAATGAATGGAAAAAAAAGTAAAACTCATGGGTTTTTACATGGAAATACAAACAGTTTAATAATTGAAATAAAGGAAAATACAATAACAAGAACAGCAGTAGTAATAGTAATTGTAATGAAGGACAGATTGAAAACCCAAGAACCAGTGATGCACACTACAGTTGCTCAGCACCCACTGACCAATGCCCATCCTGTCCCCAGGCAGTGATTGATGGCTCCCAGCTAACTGCCTCCAGTTTATATACTGGGCATGGCATTCTGTGGTATGGAATATCCCTTTGGCCAGTTCATATCAGCTGTCCTGGCTATGTTGCCCCCTCCCCAGTCTCTTGTTCACCTCCTCACTGGCAGAGCATGAGACACTAAAAAGTTCCTTTCTTAAAGTAAGCACTGCTTAGCAAACCACCAAAACACCAGTGTGTTATCAACATTATTCTCATACTGAACTCAAACCTCAGCACTGTACCAGCTACTAAGAAGGAAGTTAACTGAAACCAGGACACTTCAGGTGTAGTCTTTGTCAGTAGCAGCATTCAAAATCAACCGTATGAAATACAGAAATATGTTTTTGCCAGGTCAGTCACCCTTTCTGCCTCATGTACGTCTCAAAAGATCACAATAGTGATAGTGCCACTAGGCTCTTGTGTGTCAATTTGTGTTCTGCTTGAGCATCTTCCTGAAACAAGCTCAGCTTAGTGCCTGCAGCCAGAGATTTCAAGTAACAAACTGTCTGCTTTGGTACAGCAAACAGTCCTCTTGTTTGGGACTGAAGGGTAACCGAGTTGTGAGTTTTGGAAGATTTTTTTGTCGTTTTTGTTTTTAAAGGGGTGGCTTGTCTTTGAGTAAGGTATAATTTTCAATGTGGTATAATTAGTTCTCTACAGTATATTACGCACAAGACAGTTGTCAGAGATTCTTCAAGGATTTAAATAAAACCAGATGGTAGAACTTGTAAATTAATAGTTGTGGCTTGAGGGATATATATGCCAGGATATAACAGTCTCCTAGGCATAGGGGTGTGTTCTAGAGCATAATCCGTTGTCTTGTTTCCTCATTATTTGCAAACTGTGTAAGAACGTACAATGGGAACATTGTACAAACAAGGAGCTCAGTGTTTTAGAGTTGGACTCACAACTTCCCTTGTTCCCTAGCCCATTTCCTCAGATGTAACTAGTCTTGGTACAACTTACTTAAAAGAGTATTTCTGTTGCTCCACTGCAAAAGGTATAAATAGACAACAAAATATTGTAGGCCAGATTGTGTTGGAAATTAGGGTCAAGTAGACTGCTTCAAAGTGGAAAGTTAAGCAGACAAAGCTGGAGGGAAGGGGAAGCTTTAGTATGGGAGTGTTCAAGAAGTATATGGAAAAAGCCCAAAGGTTGCTTGGTCATTTTTGTGTTTTTAACTGAGTGATAAATACTTAGAGATTTCACATACATGTAAAATCCATTCAAATGGGTTATCACATCTGAAAACTTCTTAAATATCAGTTTGACTTCCTCTTGCTTTGGCATCAAATGAAAAAATACTAGAGGTTGCTCTGCAAGAGGTACCTGATGAAAATGTACCTTGGCTGAATCACCACAGCCAAGATCTAAGCCAAGATGAATTAAACCGAATTTTAAAGTTGACTGTCTTGGGCTGCTTCAGGTCTAATGTTGGTATATCTGTCAACAATTTTTGGGATTACCTTTAGACCTCAGCTAGCTGCTCAAAAAGCAATGACTGATGCTCTAGCCTCATGTGATTCAGAGTCACTTAGCCATGACTGGCCACACAGCTCTGCAGCTACCTGGCATTTGTGGTTCTTACAGTCCAAAACCAAACAGCTGTTAATAAGCTGGCTGTTTTCAGTAACATCTTCTGATTATTGTTCTTTCTTTATCAACAGTTAAAGTTGATTTTTTAATTTTGTTTTTTCCCTGTATCGGGTGCTACATTAGGAGTCATAATGTTGGTTCTCCTGTGCATTCTGTTGAGATCACTGCTGCTGCTGTTGTATGCAGGAAGATATTAACATTCATTACTTCCTTGCTTGCTTTATCTATATGTCAGAATGCCATCTTTTTTTGGAGGGTTTTTTTGTGTTAGGTGGATTTTTTTAGTGGGGATAGCGGAACCATGGCTAGTGTCTGCTCTGACTCCCAAGCCAGAAAATAGATTTTATAGTTGCTTCACTCAAATGTGTCTCATCAAATGTCTATGTTCTGTAACCGAAGCAGGGACCATGTAGCTGAATGTTAACAGCACATGCTTTGTAGAAGGTTGTCACCAGGTTTAAGGAAAAAGCAAACATTTTTTTTGCTAAGGGAGATCTTCTTGTGTTGTGAACCTTTTGGGAATCCTTTATTAACTATTATGGTTATAGAAATTCTGCATACTTTAAAGAGCTGGATACTATTGGCTTGGCTGAATTTGGTCCCTTAACATGTCATCATAGAAGTCATTAAATGCTTTTTATCTGTATTATTGCTTTAATCGTTAAGAAAATCTCGATAAAGGGACTGTAGGATGTCAGTCTAACTTCACCCCTACCTCAGGGCAGGAGTAGCTTAATCTAGCTAAAACCTTGTTTGGGTGTAGTGCAACCTGTTTGTTCTTAAAGATGATCAATAATAATAGCTCCACAGCCTCAGGGGCAACTTGTGTCAGAGCTTTAACTATGTTTTTATCCTTGGATATGTTTTTGTCCTTGGAAATGTTTTGCCTTTTTTTTTTTTTTTCTTTTTGTTTCGGTTATCCCATAGACATCAAAATCACCAAACCAAAATAACCCAAACTAACAACCTAGTCTTTCAGTACAGATGTCTTTCAGTACATCTGTAAGCAGTAATTGAGTCATTTCCCATTTCTCTTCCTATTAGAATGTAGTAGCAGTAGGAGCTGGTTTCTGTGATGGCCTTTGCTACGGTGACAATACCAAAGCTGCTGTTATTCGCCTTGGCCTAATGGAGATGATCGCCTTTGCCAAACTCTTCTGCAAAGGACAGGTTTCTACTGCCACTTTCCTGGAGAGCTGTGGCATTGCCGATCTCATCACAACGTGTTACGGTGGCCGGAATCGACGTGTAGCAGAAGCATTTGTTAAAACTGGAAAGGTACCTAATTCACTGGGTGAAATCTGTTCCTATAAGTACTGCCACTCCTCGTTTGCTGGAGTAATAGTAGTGTTGTCTGAGTCATGGTAGCTCACTGAGTGGGCACCCTTCTCTTTCCACTTGTTTTCTGAGTTTGTTGGTTAGAATGAGTGTAAAGGTTTTAAAAGGTGGGTGGGTGGTGATTTTAAAAAAAAAGCTTGAGAGATAAGACAGTGTGAGATGCAAATTTAAGAATGCTTACAAATAAGAACATAAGAGAATATTCTATATGCTCACTCAAGATTACTTTTGAAAAAGAAAAAAACTCTCAGTAACTTTTTTTTTTTTTTATCCAGATTATGTTGTCAGGCTTCTGAAAAGTTTATCATACCTCTCCTTTGCTTTCTTTTTATTCCCTCTGCTGCTTAGTCTATTGAAGAATTAGAGAAAGAAATGTTGAATGGTCAGAAACTCCAAGGACCACCGACTTCTGCAGAAGTGCATCAGCTCCTGAAGCAGAAAGGAATGTTGGACAAGTGAGTAAGAACAGATGAAACAATTTCCACATACCCCTTTTTTATCTCCATAATTCTTTCTGCATATTTGGTTTTGATATCTTCATAAAAGTAATAGCCAAAAAGAAAATCTCTATAATTACAGTAGATTAGTGTTGGGGTCTTCTCTGCTCTCTGAGATGACCCCAGATGTTGGTGGAAACCGCTTTTCCCAACCCAGCTGTCCAAGAAGGAGTCAGGAGTCTTCTGCTCGTGTTCTCAGTGATGTTTATTGTTTCTTATCTAAAATATTTTCTGTCTGACCCGCCGAGCTCTGGCTAGCAGGTCAGTCCAAGGCGCACTGCCTCCCACAGGGCTGGTGCTATCTTCTATACTATGAACTACATATTAGATATTTACAATTGTCTACCAATCCCTAACACCTATGTTAGACAGTGACTTTCTACTCTAAACCAATCTAAAAATGCCAGCATCACCTAAAAGATGGATGTTAGGAAGAAGAAGGAAGAAGGACAGGGCACGCCCCAATCCCTCCATCTTAGGGCTTTAAACCCCCCCTGTACCAAATCCCAAATTTTTTCCTTTCACCCTCTAACTATTGCAACTGTGTTGTCTAAACTTTTGTGACTTGTGACTCCTCATATAAGGTTGGTAATTTGTCCCATGGGCTGAAATCAAAGCCCCAAGTGTTTTTGGCTTCCTGCCAGGGCCACCCAGACCCCTGTCTGGGGTTTGGGGCATGGAGAGGAATGTCTTGGATTCCAACAGATTAGAAGTTAAAATCAAAGAGAAGTGAATAGAACCTGAAAATAATATTGGTGTAGATAGAGCTATTAGTGTGATGTTAAATTTGTGAATGTCCTTCTGTTTGCAGAGTGTATTGTTGCCTTCTGCTAATACAGAAAAGCACAGCAAATGTGTTTTAATATGTGAAAAGAAAAAAATGCATGAAAGTAGAAGTAAAGCTTCCTAAAGAGACTGTGAAAAGTCGCTGCATCTCATTTCATTGTAGGAAATTCATTACTTACCTCCAAGGAGAGGAGCTTGGTGATCATCTGAATAGAGTGACTACCTCCACCACATGGATTCTAGCTTAGATACTGCAGTTCTCCTTCTTAATGTGACTTCCAGTTTGCTGTAGGTTAAAACCTCCCATCTGCCTCTGTAGGTCAGGGTGATTTTTTGTGGTATGATATGAACCAGATTGTCTTGGCTTGGTTCACTGGTATTTGACTCAGAACATGAATGATTCCTATAGACACACTCAGAGTTGTCTCCTTACGAGATTAAAGTATACATTTATCTGTTCCTCTTTGTAAAAGAGGAAAAATCAGAAATTTAAAAACTGCCAGTTAAAAGAGCAAACCTTGTTCCTTTTTTTTTTCAAAAGCATTTTTTAAAGTATAGTTTTAATGGACCAGCTGCATTAAATGATTCATGTTTTAATATTATCTTTGGATGTAAGGTACCTAAGTCTGTCTCCTCAGTGTACAGTAATTAAGCTAACTGCAGGAAAAAAAATTTTAAATGTTGGCTTCATCCTTTACTGGTTATGATTCCCTAAATGAAACAGGATGCTGTTTTTGAGGGTTGTTTTGTATCCTGTTCTATCATACAACAAATTAGGTGCATTATAGATGATTTTGGGTTGTGTTTTTAATAAAAGACATGAAAAAAGTGTTGCTAATTTCCTTTTGGTATGCCAGCATATATGTCAGTTCTTCATAAAAGGTCTCATTCAACAAGACTTTTGAAAGCAACTTTCAAAGTGTTTTTCAAAAACTACTGCTTTAAAACATAAAACACAGTGGAGCAGCCATGGTTTCAAAGTGAAGAGGAAAGAGTCTCATTAGGGTAGAATTTTATACTCTGGTCCTACAAAACTATTCCCAAGGCTACATAGAAGTGTGCAAAAGTCAAAGTTCAGAAGAGCCTTGGTAGCAGGATTGGTGCCTGTTGATCCTTGTGGTGCAATTACTTTTCTTCAGCAGTTGTAGTCCTTGCTCTCTTGAAGTGCTCAGGCCTAAGATGCATTTGGAGTTTGCTGGCCCTGAGCCTGCAGTCAGCTTTAGTATGGGTTTCTCCACGTGAAGTGTGGCAGACCTGTGCACAGTAATGTTCTCTGGGATAAGCAGCAGGACTTAGCTATCAGGTTGTGGTTTGTAGTAGTGGTGCTTCTTCACTGAGAAGTAATTGCCAATACTGTACCTAAACCTGAGGGGAAACCTGCTTTTGCTTCAGAAGGTTCACCTGTTTTGTGGCCACCTCTCACATAGGCATAGCAAATTTTGTTAGTGCCTACACGTGAGCTTTTATGGCAACAGCAAATGTAACCCCCCTTCAACCCAGTACATCATACTAAGTGAGTGATAAGTGAGATTTGTTAAGAAATGCAGAAGTCATTGTGTTAATTTTTTTTCTGCAAATTTCCTAGTAGGGGCTTTGCAATCTGAGCAGTTCAGCATTGGATTTGAGAGAGCAGCCAAGTGGCTATATGTTAATTTTTTTCTACCTGTGAAGTAGAAACAAAATTCAAGTTGGTCTGGTTCAGGGTGATGTGCTGATAGCAGCGTTGCTGCAATGTAATACCTGACAGCAGAATGAATAGGCCATCATACATGGTGCTCAGTACTGCTCAGCACTGAAATGGGCATTTCCTAAGGAGAAAGTCCTAGCCCAGATGTGTTCTGAATCACTCAGAAATTAACTATTTCACCATCTCCAATGACCCTTATTTTTTATTTCCATCAGTTAAAATTCATCAATATAAAAAGCCATGCTGAAATGGTATATGTACTTGATCAGCAGATCAACCCCTAAAATTTACCAAGTTCAATTTTCATACTTGTCTGGCTGTTACTGACTGGGATGGACAGAAAGCAAATACAAATTTCTGTAAAGCATCTTGGCTGTAACAAACCTTCAGATTACCAGAAAAGCCTGAATAATTCGGAGGTTTTTGGAGAAGTGGCCAATTTAAAAGAAAAAAAAAAAAAAAGTAGATGTGGAATTTTGTATTTCAATTAATTTTCAGTTCTTATTAGAAACTTGACCTTCAGTGTCTTCCTGGGTCTTTTTTTGTCATATTCTGTATTATCAAGTTATTGCTGAGAAGTACTGCATAACGGATGTGCCAGTCATCCATTTTAACCACAGATGGGTACTGCTATAAGAACAGCCAGGAAAAATGTTTTAAATTTATTTTTTAGATCACTTTATGGTTGTGCCATACATAATGAATGTCTCAGACTCCATTATAGCTAGCTAAGCTTCTGAGAGTCACTCTATTTCAGAGATGCGTGCAGGTTCTGTCGTTATGCCCTGCTTTTCAGCCCAGCATTTGCACCTGACAAATAGAAAAAAAAAAAAAATTCTACCTCTCCCTTTTCCCCCTCCCTCTCCTCACCCCTTCATATTTATTTCATTTAAGAAAATGTTACAGAATAAATTGACACTGTGTTCACTTTCCCCACCCTCTTTCCTCAGGTTTCCACTCTTCACAGCTGTGTATCAAATCTGCTATGAAGGGAGACCTGTTAAAGATATAATACCCTGCCTTCAAAATCATCCAGAGCACATGTAAAATCCATCAGGCTGTTGTACTAATGCAGCTTTCTGCCTTTCGAATTCATGTCTGGGTTCAAGTGGACGTAGCTGTCATTAAGCTTTGTTCAAAGCTGCTCTTAGGCAACAGGACCCACCTGAATGTCTCTGAGCGGGTGTTTGTTCCGCAGCCTGGTCTGACACAGCACGCCGTGTTGGCTTGGTGGTTCTCCTGTTACTGCTAACATGCAACTCTTCTGAGATACGCCATACAGAAGTCACACTACATGCCTGGTATGTATATACACAAGTGTACTTTGAGTTTGCTCCTACACCATCAAACACAATGCTTTGTTGTCTCCTATTAAAGCCTAGTCCAAAATCTGTGGCACTCTGGAAGAATCCCAGTGGTTTTGATAAGAGGCTGAATCAAGCATGTAACCTTGAAATATTAGGAATCTGTTAGAACTTTGTTTTATTCTGTATACACAATTAAATGTTAACATTTTGCATGCTTATGACTATATTAATTTAAGCAATGTTAATGCAATACAAGTTGTAGCAGTTATTCAGGGGGCTACAGGGATATTTCAATGAACTCTAATGCAGAATATTTTGATTTTTGAAAGTTGTTGAAATTGTCAGGCTACTTTGAAACCAATTTCTAAATGAATTTAAAGTTTTTAATTACACTGTTTTAAAGGGAATATTCTAGAGGGGGATCGTTGCCTCCCCTTCTGTTTTTTAATCCTTGCATTTTTGTATTTCTCCGTTTCTCCCTTACTGTTCTTCTGTGTTAGGCTCTTCTAGAATCCCATTCCCCAAAGCAAGCCAGAGGTGTTGACCTGGGGGTTCTGAACCGTAGAGCCTACAGTTCATTTTATTGTTTTACCTGTGGTTGTTCTTCACTGCTGTTGTTGGTTGGGTGATGAAGAATAGCCCTGGGTATCCACTGCTCCAAGTTGTTCTGCTGTGTTTTTAGCTTAGCTGCAAAGCACTGGGCTCCACACAACACTCCAAGGAATGTCAGGGGAATTCCCTGGTACAGCACAGCTTGTGTCTTCAGAAGGGTTGTGTGCCAGTAGGATGATTGCATTCATTTCAGTGCCTGCCAGTCACTGGCATGTCCACTGGGCTGTAGTCCTGATCCAGCCTTCCCAGCTCTCGAGTTACTCTTTCACTGGACAAAACTTCTTTGGGTGCTGAATCAAATCCTTTACAGCTAATCTCCCAGAAAGCTTCTCACAGGCATCCATCTCTTCTATTCCCCAGGGATCTTAACTAGGTTTTTTTCAGGAGCCTTTGTTTTATCAGGGAGGTTAATTTTATTTGTTATTGGAAAATTTGTGCTTTTATGAAATTTAAGGCGGGGGGTTGGTTGGTCTTTTTAGATTTTTTTTTTTTTAAGATTGATGCAAGAGAAGATAGATAAGTAAAATCTGTTTTGCTTTTCTTGTATCCTTAAGTGGGGGG